>JANQBM010253830.1:0-21669 GCA_025594535.1 Erythroxylum domingense | reverse complement strand
CTTGTTTACAAACAAAATAGAATAAGTTGAGAGATAGAAGATAGACACTGCGATTTTATACTAGTTCACCCCAAACCGTGGGCTACGTCTAGTCCTCAGAATTCATCTGAGTTTTCACTATACTTCAGCAAATTTACAAGTATTCTTTCTTCCCTTCCAGGGTCTTTTCAGGTCTCTTACACCAAGTATTCTTTCAACTATCTTAGCCTCTCCAGGCTCTTAGCCTTTCTTTCTCTCACTAGAAAGATATTGTGAGCTTTTGTTACAGTATGTTTAACTCTCCAGTATCGCACTACAGAATTTTTCTTTTCTATGTATACACTTGAAAGCTCAAAGATCAATAATTGTTCATAGGTTTTTGGAAAGTTGAAAAGTTGTTCAATCTTCGACTACGACTATTATTTATAGTCTAAGTCTCCAACCGCTTCTTAATTCTTGATAACTGCTTCTTGAATCTTGATAACCGTTATTTAGTTGAGTTTTGTAACTAACTCCAACTAACTAACTATTTGACATACTAGCGTATCTTCTGCTTTGTATTTTGTGTTTTCTCTTCTTCTGTGTTTTGCTTCTTCTGTGTTTTCTACTTCTTTTGTATCTTTACGCTTCTTTTGTGCTTTGTGCTTCTTCTGTGTTTTGCTTCTTCTATGTTTTCTACTTCTTCTGTATCTTCTGCTTCTTCTGTATCTTTGCGTTTCTTCTGTGTTTTGCTTCTTCTGTATCTTCTACTTCTTCTGTATCTTTGCGCTTCTTCTGTATTCTCCACTTCTTTTATGTTTTCGTATTTTTTTTCTTCTGTCTTTTGCTTTCTTCTGTGTTCTCCACTTCTTCTATATTTTGTACTTCTGCACACTTAACACACTCATCAAACTATTTCATTTATTTATAACATTATTATTATTTGATTGTCATCAAAATTAATCATCATAAAGTCCTCCTGATTTAACACAAACTCGTTGCTTCATCTATGGTTTTTTTCACCAATGCTCCTCCACTTGTGGCATCAATCATATTCCAATCCATTGATAGCAAACCTTTATAGAATTACTGGATAAGCAGCTGGTCCAGAATTTGATGTTGAGGACAGCTTGCACATAGTTATTTGAATCTCTCCTAATAATTGTACAATGTCTCTCAATTGATATGTTAGATTCCACAAATATCTTTCTTTTATGTTTGCAACATGGGAAGCAGGGAAGAATTTCTTTAGGAATTGCTTTTTCAATTCATTCCATGTGGTTATGGACCCAGACAATAAATAATATAGTCAATCCTTAACCTTGTCAGCCAGTGAAAATGGAAAAGTTCTAAGTTTGATCTACTCTTTAGTAACTCCCTACGGCTTCATGGATGAGCAAACAACATGGAATTCCTTCAAATGCTTATGGGGATCCTCACCTGCAAGTCCACAGAAAGTAGGCAATAAGTGTATCAAACCATAAGCTCAAAAGGTGCATTAATATTAGGGAATTCGAAGCATAAACGTTGATGGTTGACATCAGGAGTTGCCAACTCCCTTAATGTTTGTGGTCTTTCACCCATTGGCCTTCCTTCAGTGATTGGCTCTTCAACAATCGTCTCTTTAGTCTTTTGCTCTTCAAACTCACGATCTAATTCTTCAGAGTAAGACGTTGAAGCACACAAATGATCTTCTTGTTTTTTCGCTTTTTTGTCAGCCTTAGCTGTCTTCTCGACTCCTAGATCAAAAATCAATTCACCTGTATAGAAAGAGTGGGGCATTAACTAGAACAAAAATAAAACAAAAAATTAAAAGAAATAAATCCTTGACACTAGTTCCCTGGCAATGGCGCCAAAATTTGGTGAGTGTGAAATCAACCAAAAATAATTAACCTTCTCATAATAGTAACGTAGCATAGTGGAGTAAGGTCGTCTCCTTAGGGAGTGGTGATTTATCTCTTTAAAACAATTAAGTAAAAAAATAAGGGGGTTTTGAAATTATGTTAAAATGCAATATTAAAAATAAAAAAATGAATTGATTTGAAATTCAATAAAATAGACTTTTTATTAAAGGAATTTATATCCACCTTGCTTCATGCAATTGATCATTAATGCAAAAGTAATTCAACATATTCATGAATAAATTGGTTCTATTTATTAAGAACAGATCTATAATAACCAATATTTCCTTACCTTGTACAGTAATTACGAATAGATCGAATAATTACTCCTTAATTAAAAACAACCCCAGAGGCAGCTCGTAAGATTTAATGTTTAGACAGTCTTAAAATCTAGAAAGACTCAATTCCAACTAACAAACTCAACAGATGGTTAGTGCAATTAGATTAATTAATTCCACGACATATATTAAATTTCTTAACGAGGAAACAAAATTATGTCAATTGCCACTTATTAAAATCAACAAACAATTATGAATTTGCCATTCAGTTGATTATTTCAGGATTGTTAAATAAATGCATCTATTCAACAAAACGCAAAACCATCATAAAATCAGTGAAATTCAGGAATTAATTAAATATCCATGCATAATTGAATTTAATAAAACTATTTGATGTCATAATCGATTTAGAATCAAGGTTTCAATATAATCCTCTAACTAGAATAAAAAAAATAGTTACAAGCCAATTAAAAAAATAGTTCCAAGCTATAAAGAAAAAAGAATACATGAATATTATTAAAAAGGAAAATTATTCTTACGGAAGAAACTTAAAGGAGAACATGCGAGGGTGGAGTTTTAAGTTCCACATAAGCAAAATGTGGGAAACAAAATCCAGCGTAAAGACATCTCCAAATCCAGCTCCAGTAGTCGATTGTTGCCAAACTCCAGAAGACGTCCTCAAACTTGGACCAGTTGAAAAATTCACCGACGTAGATGCTGCTTTTTGCCCTGGTAAAGCTGCCTACGTGTGTTGTTCTCCAAAAAGACATTTTCTCCTTTAGAAAGAAAACAGCCACCGCCCTTTTCTTGTCTTCCTCTCTTTTGTTCTGTTTTTTATACTATTCACTGATGTCACTATTTAATTTTTTATCCATTGGTACTGTTCACTTTTATTAAAACCTACGCTCCTCTTTCTGTGTTTCACTCCTGCCTCTGCTGCGTTTTGTTCTTCTTTTCTTTGATAGTGTTGCGTTGCGTTTTCTGCTCCTTCCTTAGCTGTGTGTCGTTGCTTTACTTAATTGCACTGTGTCATTTTGCTTGGTTAGTTATCCACCTTCTGCGCTGCTACGTCGTTTCTCCTGTCCTCTGCTGCGTTGTTTTTGGTTGCTCACCAGCTGCTGCATTGTTTCTTTAGCGTGGACTGCTCTTTAGAATGTGTTGGCTGTCCACCTACACTCCAGTCCTCTTGCCAATCGTCCCACTCCAACTACCCACTTTCGGTTAGTTGCTTGTGGAATGGAAGCTGGTTGCATGGGCATGCAATCCCATGCAATCTCATGCACAAACTCACAGCTGTGCAGGCTTTGTGCTGGACCATGTTTGGTGGGCTGCTACTTACTGATGCGTTTTAATCCCTCTTCTCTAGCTGCTACCGTTGTCTTCTGCTGGGTGTTTCTTCTTTGTCAAACATCCTCCAGTTGCATGTTTTTGCTAATTTTCTCCAATACAGCTCTACGTCTCCCAACTTCCAAGAATAACGTAGAAACAACATAATAAGCACAATATCCATTTAAATGGCGCTGCATTTAGGAAGGAAGCTGGGAACAAAAGCATAAAGAGACAATCACAGAGAAAGAAGAAGAACAAGAAAAGAAGAAGAAGCCACCATCTACACATTCACTTCTTCATTTTGATGCTTAGAATTCTCTGGTCATCTCTGTCAAATATGTGAAAGTCAAACATGGTAGGCATTTCGGTGCCTACTATGCTTGGCTATATTCTCATCCTCCTGCCTATAAATAGGCAGGAGATGAACAAAGAGAATGGCATATGGGCAGTGCAAAAATAAGAGAGAAGTGAGGTGAGAGAGATAAACAAGAGAGAGAGAGAGAAAAATATTGTGTATTTTTTAGTGTAGTTTTCTCTTTGTAATTCTCCAATTTTTTCAGTAATAAAATTCTTCTATCCTTGTCCATGGTTTTAGCCTAATTTAGGAGTTTTCCACGTAAAATATGTGTGTTCATTACTATTCCTTTCAGTCATATTTAGCTGCGAACCTGCTCTAATCCAGTCAATTTTTACAATAAGTGGTATCAGAGCCAAGGTGTGTTTTTCTTGAAAATTCGGAGTATGCTTTGTGGTCACATTTTTGACTGATCTTTCACATCAGAAAAGATTTTTTTAGAAAAGGCTCATTTGGTACGGTGAAGCTTTGGTGTGGTAGTGTAGAAGTACATGTCTAGGAAAGTTCTGGCTAAGCAAAGACTTGGTACTTAAGCGTTTGCGTTTGTGGCCCACCTCTCTTTCTTGGAAACTTACCTGGTGTACTATTCACGCATACGGTACTATTCACATATACAGGGTATTGTTCATACATACGAGTACTATTCACGTGAAATAGTGGGAGCTAAATTCTGTTCGTAATAGAAACAATGGCAGTAAAATTTAAGATTGAAAAGTTTAATGGGAGTAAGTTCTCATTGTGGAAGCTCAAGATGAAAGCTATCTTGAGAAAAGATAATTGTCTGGCAGCCATTAATGAACGGTCAGCTAGAGTCACAGATGAAAAGTGGAATGAGATGGATGGGAATGCTATTGCAAATCTTCATCTGGCACTAGCAGATGGAGTGTTGTCAAGCATAGAGGAGAAGAAGACAGCAAAAGAGATTTGGGATCACCTCACAAAATTGTACGAGGCCAAATCACTCTACAACAAAATTTTTCTGAAGAGGAAACTATATACTTTACGTATAGTGGAATCCACTTCAGTGACAGAGCACTTAAAACATTTTAAATACATTATTTTCTCAACTCACATTATTGGGGCACATAATAGAGCTAAGTGAACGTGCAGAACTTCTACTCCAAAGTCTACTAGATTCGTATGATCAACTCATCACCAATTTAACAAATAACACAGACACTCTAATCTTCGACAATATTGCAGTTGTTATTCTGGAAGAAGAGAGTCAGCGCAAAAGTAAGGAAGACAGGTTGGCAAATTCACAACAAGCGGAGGCTTTAGCGGTGACGAGAGGAAGATCAATGGAACGTGGCCCAAGTGAGAGTCATAGTCATGGTAGATCAAAATTCAAGAGTAAGAAGAATTTTAAGTGCTACAATTGTGGCAAGAAAGGGCACCTGAAGAAGGATTGTTGAAATCTAAATAAGAAAGATTCTATTCCTCAAGGAAATGCGGCAAATACTTCAGATGATGGAGGAGCAATGGTCTGTGAAGCGGCAACGACTATTGGAGGAAAAAGAAGATTTGTTGATGTATGGCTTCTCAATTTAGCAGCTACTTTTCATATGACCTCTCGAAGAGACTGGTTCCATCAATATGAATCTGTCTCTAAGGGATCTGTGTACATCTGTAATGATCAATCTCTGAAGATCGTTGGTATGGTTACCATCAAGTTAAAGATGTATGATGGGATAACTCAGACTATTGAAAAAGTGCGACATGTAGAGGGCCTGAAGAAGAATTTGTTGTCTGTAGGATAATTGGATGATCTTGGTCTCAAATTTGAGATTCAAAATAAGATCATTAAAGTGATTAAAGGAGCGCTGGTATTTATGAAAGCAGAAAAGATTGATGCAAATCTATATATGCTGAAGGGAGTAACTTTGCAAGAAGGAGAAGCATCCGTTGCAGTGACTAGTCGAGATTATAAATCTGTAATGACGTGGCATAGAAAGCTTGGATATATGTCAGAACAAGGGATGAAGATACTTGCAAAGAAGAATCTACTTCCAGGTCTCACAAAGGTATCACTACCTTTCTGTGAGCATTGCATTGTGAGTAAGCAGCATCGATTGAAGTTCAACACATCAAAGTTTAGAAGCAAAGAAATTCTAGAATTGATTCACTCTGATGTATGGCAAGCACCGGTTACATCCTTAGGAGGAGCAAATTTTTTTGTATCATTTATTGATGATTATTCAAGGAGATGTTAGGTGTTTCCTATCAAGAGGAAGGCAGATGTGTTTCCAACTTTCAAATTTTACAAATCGCGAGTAGACCTTGAATCTGGTAAGAAGATCAAGTGTTTGCGGTCAGATAATGAAGGTGAATATACTGGTAAAGAATTTGATGAATTCTACAAACAAGAAGGCATCAAAAGGCAGTTCATCATAGCATACACTCCTCAACAAAATGGAGTAGCAGAGCGGATGAATAGAACTCTGTTAGAAAGAATAAGAGCAATGTTGAGAACTGCAAGCTTAGATAAGAAATTATGGGAAGAAGCAGTCAATACTGCCTGTTTTGTGGTGAATTGAGCTCCATCAACTGCAATTAAGTTGAAGACATTGACGGAGATGTGTACTGGTAAACCAGTGGATTATTCTAACCTCCATATATTTGGAAGTCCTGCCTATGTGATGTTCAATGCCCAAGAAACGACAAAGTTGGATCCAAAATCCAGAAGATGTATTTTCTTGGGATATGTTGAAGGAGTAAAGGGGTATCGTCTGTGGGATCCCACTGCACACAAGATTATTATCAGCAGGGATGTTATCTTCATGGAAGATAAGGATCAAGAGCAAGCAGAAAATTTTGGCACAGTACAAGAGAATCCAGAAACTACAACAGTACAGGTGGAAAGGGAATTTGAACAAAATGATTCTTATGAAGCTGAACCAGAGTATAAGGAGCAATAACCACTCGAATCTAATGTTTCAGATGCTTGGAGAACAACTCGCACAAGAAGAGCACCGAGCTGGCACTCAGATTATATTATGGAGAGCAATATTGCATACTGTCTTTTAACTGAGGATAGAGAGCCATCAACTCTTCAAGAAGCAATGAATAGTTCAGATGCATCTCAGTGGATGGCAGCAATGCAGGAAGAAATTGAAGCTCTGCATAAGAATAAGACATGGGAGCTGGCATCACTACCACAAGGAAGAAAGCCTATTTGAAATAAATGGGTTTACAAGATCAAGTGGAGTGGTGACGATCAAGTAGAGCGGTATCGTGCTAGACTGGTGGTAAAAGGATATGCTTAAAAAGAAGGTATTGATTTTAACGAAATATTTTCTCCTGTGATTCAACTCACTACAGTTCGAGTAGTCCTACCGATGTGTGCTACATTTGACTTGCATCTTGAGCAGTTAGATGTGAAAACTGCATTTCTTCATGGAGATCTTGAAGAAGAAATTTATATGCTCCATCCAAAAGGTTTTGAAGAAAAGGAAAAGAGAACTTGGTTTGTAGATTGAACAAATCTCTGTATGGTTTAAAGCAGGAACCGAGGTATTGGTATAAAAGATTTGATTCCTTCATCATGAGCCTTAGATACAACAGACTGAATGCAGACCCTTGTGCATATTTCAAGAGGTTTGATAAAGATGATTTTATAATCTTGTTGTTGTATGTAGACGACATGTTGAATTTGAAATGAAAGAATTGAAGGCACAGTTGGCTAGGGAATTTGAAATGAAGGACTTGGGACCAGCAAACAAGATTCTAGGGATGTAAATTCACCGAGACAGAAATAATAGGAAGATTTGGCTTTCTCAAAAGAATTATTTGAAGGAGATCTTGCGTCAATTCAATATGCAAGAGTGTAAGTCAATTTATACCCCTCCTCCTGTTAATTTCAAGTTATCCTCAAGTATGAGTCCTAGCAATGAAGAAGAGAGGATGGAGATGTCTCGAGTACCATATGCATCAGCAGTGGGAAGCTTAATGTTCTCTATGATGTGTACAAGACCAGACATTGCACGTGTAGTGGTTAGTCGATATATGGTGAATCCTGGTCGAGAGCATTGGAATACTATTAAGCAGATTCTCAGATATATCAAGGGAACCTCAGATGTTGCATTATGTTATGGAGGATCAGATTTTATTGTCAAAGGATATGTTGATGCTGATTATACAAGTGATCTTGATAAAAGTAAATCCACTATAGGATATGTGTTTACACTAGCTAAAGGAGCTGTAAGCTAGATTTCAAAACTGCAGTCAGTTGTGGCTACATCAACCACAGAAGTATAATATGTAGAAGCTACAAAAGCCAGTAAAGAAGTAGTGTGGTTAAAGATGTTGTTGGAAGAACTTGGGTATAAACAAGAGAATATTACTCTGTTTTGTGATGACCAAAGTTCTTTGCATCTTGCAAGAAATCAAGCATTTCATTTAAAGACAAAACACATTCGAGTTCAGTATCACTTCGTTCGTGAGAAAGTGTAAGAAGGAACGGTGGATATGTAAAAAATTCATACAATGGATAACTTGGCAGATTTTATGACAAAAACAATCAATGCTGACAAATTTATGTGGTGTCGATCCTCGTGTGGCCTGACAGATACACAAGCAACATGAAGCGGCAACGTAGAAAGAATTGTAAAGATCTTATTGACTCTCAATCAAATCTTCAAGTAGGAGAATTCTCAAATATGGTAGGCACCATTTGGTGCTTACCAAAAATGAAAGCCAAGCATGGTAGGCATTTCGTTGCCTACCATACTTGGCCATATTCTCATCCTCCTGCCTATAAATAGGCAGGAGATGACCAAAGAGAATGGCATATAGGCAGTGCAAAAATAAGAGAGAAGTGAGGGGAGAGAGATAAACAAGAGAGAGAGAGAAAAATATTGTGTGTATTTTTGGGTGTAGTTTTCCCCTTGTAATTCTCCAATTTTTCCACTAGTAAAATTCTTCTATCCTTGTCCGTGATTTTTACCCTAATTTAGGGGTTTTCTACGTAAAATATGTGTGTTTATTACTATTCCTTTCAGTCATATTTAGCTGCGAACCTGCTCTAATCCAGTCAATTTTCGCAACAATCTCTTTTAGTAATCCTTTTCTTATTAAAGTCAGGTTTTGAAGCTTTCCAGGGTGTCAGCCCTGTAATGCTTCTGAGTGAATTCTAGTAAACTTGTCCACCTCAAGTCTGGATACTTTTTTGAATTTTCAGGGTTGACTAGGATTTCGGGTGGTTTCATTACTTACTCCATGTTTGGTGATAAGAAAAATTCTAATGATTTCCTTACTGCTTTCTTGTTCACCCCTACTCTATACAAGCAACTTTTGAACTTATAGTTCGATAGTGCCTAAAAAGACCAAACTTAACCAATATGTTAAAAGTAACTTGTTCGTTAACATGTTTGATAAGATCTCATCTTGCTATATTATTTGATATTATCTCCTTTTTTATATTTATTTTGATGCTTAAATATGAAAATTAATTTGTGTTTTTTTAGGAGAAGAAAAGTGAAAATTGCATTAAATTTTGACTCTAGTGGTGATAATCACAAATTTTGGATAAAGTGAAATGATTGATACAATGGATAAGACTAATCACTTGAAGAGTTAGGGTTTCATTGGAAGACTTCACCTTATCCTTATCATGTAGGAATTTGAATTCGTTTTAAATAGACATCGTTACAAGTTAGAGTTAGATTAAGATCAGATTAGAAAATCTTATAAAAGGGACGTTCCTCACAACAAAAAAAGGTTATCTCTTCTTACATTTTTAGCAATTCTTTGTCTTTCTTCTAATTTTATTATTAGAGCGAAAGCCATATGTGGCTAAACTCAATCGTTTTGATTCAAAGGGATTTAATATTCTAATTATAACCTTGTGAGGTTTTGTGTTTCAAACTTTTATTCACGTTTTAATTCAAGTATTTCTTGTTTTGAGTTTTCATATTTTATAAATGATTGATATTCGATTAATCTAACAATTTAATTTAATATTGATTATTTTATCGCTGTTCAGGAATTCAGTGATCCGTAATTGTCATGAAAGATTGGTATAAGTAACAAATAGGTTATTTATGAATTTTCATATTTAATTTATGATAAACAAGAAAACTAAATTGAATAGTTGCAGCTATCTCGATTATTTAATTTAGGGTTTAGCCTTTTTCATAGAACTTATTGCTATCATTTATAATAAAATCTATATGTCGATCTATATCATTTAATTAAGTTATAGAATAAAATAGATTTGATATGAAATGCTATCACACCCAGTCAATAGATGATAAGTTTTGGTTCGTATGCTAGGTTTAAACCAATTAATTTAGGAAAATTTGAGACTTATTACGGCTATCCTAATATATTTCAGACTAACTGCATGAATCGTGAAAATATTCCTTTTTAAACTAATGATCAATGTTACAATTAGATGAGATCTTTCCTTTGAATTAGAGCTTGGTAATCTTGACTTTCTCATATTTGAATTCAACTAATTTAATTTGTTTATGTATTAATTTCAATTAATCAGTTATTTAATCAATCCCCCCAATTTACTTTTATTACTTAAAATTAAGAAGCCAGTGTTTAGTTCTCTAGAAATTCAACATGGTTCTATGACTACTACAAAATTTGAAGATTTAGAATTATTTTGGGGGCTTTAACAGCCTGACCAATGTTAATGGAAGTGGGAAACTTACCATGAATGTGTTCGATGTTGGCAACAAATGCTTATGGATCAGGATCTATAGATCTCCAACTTCCGTCGACCAACACTTGAAAGCCACCAACTTGATCCTGATGGAGGACAATTAAAGAAGTAGGATCACAGTGAGGTCCTATTCTGAATGTTAAATCAGGATTCTAACATGAAGGGTAGTAATTCAATCTTATGATGGAATCATTTCCTTAGAAAATTCTTTGAAGTAGCCTCTATCAATTCCTAGACTCACCTCTAAAAGCTCCATGATCGTAAGAGAAAGTGTTCAAGGCTTTACAGTATTCCTGGTAAAGCTTCCTATGTGAATCAATCTCAAAGATGTTTAATGTTAGAAAGTTCAGACCTAGAGAAGTGCCTGTAAAAAATGGGTAATGATATCTCAAAGAAGATGAGCAAAGCTGTAGATATCTTAGTCGTGGTATAATGAATAAGCTTCTGCATGGTCCAATGCAGCATCTGAGATGTGATGGAAGTGACAATATGCATGCTCTGAACAGAATGTTCAAACTTGAGATGGAAGTAACTGTATTGGAACAAATGAGAGAGTATTCTCGTATATTTTATGCTCTCCAAACCCACGTGAAATTCTCTATTTCCATTATGGTGTTCCAACTCTGTTCCCTTAAATCTCGTCCACATATTTATGTAAACTCTACGTAAATGTGGGGATGAGATTTAATAAAATATAATAGGAACATCATAATCGGAACAAAGGATCTATCCCTTCCAAACCTAACCAATATTTAAAATTACTTTGTTTTGACCATTGGACAATAAAATTAGACAAAGGATCTAAACTTGGAAAGAGAGAGGATCCTATGTCTGTTTTACCTTTCCAACCTTATTTAATGGCCAAAACGACATCATTTTTACCACTGAATAGTAGTTTAGAGACTGTCCAACCATATCCAATGGATAAAATAATGTCGTTTTAACCATTAGACAAGGTTGGACATGATAAAATTAGACAGAAGATCTAAACTCAGAACAAAAGCTTCGAGCCAAACAAAGTTAGTAGTACCGTCTTAATATTTACCTCAAAATGAGACCTCAATTCACCTTTTTAGAATTTAATAAGGAAAAAAGAATTTTTCCTCAACTTGTTAGTGAGAGAAAGAGTGTTCATGACTTCACAGTATTCCTGGTAAAGCTTCCTACATGAATCAATCTCAAGCATGATTATTGTTAAAAGATTCATAGCGACACAGTTAGTCTTGAAGTCCTAAAATAAAAGCAAGTCTTAGAATATCATACATACGTTAAAAATGAAAATATTAAAAGGTTAATAAACGGTAAGGACCAACTAATTAAATAGCTAGTTATAGTTATTTTGATAATTATTAGAATCAGGTCCAATTCTTATTAATAGGTTGTACACTTTATCCATGTTAAAAATTATAATATGATATCAAAGTAAGTCTAGTTTAGATTACAAGTTCTCGTCATTTTAACAATGTTAGACCTAAGTTCAATTCTTGTTAATTGATTTTAGACTCCTCCCATATTAAAATTTCTAATACCAAGTTCAATTCTTTTACTTGAATTTTCTGAAATTTTCTCCCATTACATTCGAGAAATATTCTTCAAAAATGTTTTAACAAGATGTTGGAATATCCTTGTGGTCCATATGATTCACAACCAGCACAACATTTCCGAAAAGTTGTGATGGTCTGTTGCTGTCCATTGTCTCTGTAATGGGTAGAGTAATATAGGGATGGTTATGTTTGGTTTTTGGGTCCCTAACCTCCAGCTTTCAATTTTAAGAAAATTTGACACCATTAATGTGAGAGTTTGAGAGGTTAGAAGATTCAGAAACATTTCATTTGGCAGTGGGATTTAACCAATGGATCAAGCTTTTCGGATAGCAATGGCCGGAGGTATGGTTATTTGGTTATGCTTTTGCCTATCATTTGGACATATATATATATATATATATATATATATATATGCATATATGTTGTGGATATACTTATTCGTAAATATGCATATATGTGAAGCATGAATTGTATGCAAATTGATTTTATTTTATATTTGGTATCAGAGCCTATTAACGCAACAACCAAATCAAATATGGATTGGTTTCTATATGATATATATCAGATATGTTTCTGTTATATAATCTCTATCTTATTGTTGTAATCTTCTCCCTTCAATCATGTAAGTAGTTAGCTATTTTTGTGCAATTTCAAATATTGTATATCAGCTTTATATAGCTGCCCTTGTACTGTCAATTGGTGAGATAATATACAAAAAACATCTGATATATATCATATAGAAACCAATCCATTATTTTAAGCATGTAGGAATCATTCATAGACTTGCCTATCCTCACACGCATGAATAAAATGGTGTCGCTGAACGTAAAATTCGTCATCTTGTACCTCTCTTGCCCTTTTTGCTCATGCCGACTTATCGTTACGTTATTGGAATTATGCCTTTGAAATGAGTTTTTCTTTAATTAATAATTTGCCCACTCCAGTTCTCAAAAATTCATCCTCATACTTTGTTTTATTTCAAAACATCCTGATTATTCTACTCAAAAGCCTTTTGGGTGTACTGTTTTTCCTCTTCTCCGTCCATATAATAATCATAAGTTTGCTTATCGAAGTCGTCTTTGTGTGTATCTTGGTCTGGGTATGTCCCATTCAGGTAGTTATTGTCTTGACTTATCAAATGACAGAGTTTATGTTGCTAGGCATGTTGTTTTTAATTCACATCAATTCTTACTACGTTCTAAACTTGCATCCTCACCTGTTTCGGAGACTCCTTCTACCATGTCTTGGCTTCACGTTCAAAGTGTATCTCCATCATCCACAAGTTTTGCTGGAAATTTAGGTCTGTCTTCTACTTCTTCTTCCATTCCATTATTTTCTACAACTGATCAGTCTTTCAACAATTCCCTGTTATCAGCATAGTCTCCATCTTTACCACTACCACCTTCAAATCAATCTCCTATACACTCTCAATCAACTTCCTCAGACTCAAATACTGATCGTCCACTTTCCCTTATTGTTGATTTAACCGATTACCCATCCCAAATGCCTATTGCACCTTCTACCTCAACCTTTCCTCCTCGAACCCACCCTATGCAACTTCATTCATCCACTATGCAAAAATGCAATGCTTGCCTTTCAACTAAAACTAAGAATTATCTTTTAACTGAACCTCAAACTTTTATTCAAGCCAAACCATATACTGAATGGCGTGATGCAATGCAAAATGAGATTAATGCCTTAGTTCAGAATTACACATAGGTGCTTCTTCCCCGACCTCCATCTGCAAATATTATTAGCAATAAATTTGTTTATCGAATTAAAAGGAAAGCTAACGGGGAGATTAATCAGTTTAAAGCTTGGCTCATTGCTAAGGGTTACTTGCAACAGCCTGGTATTGACTATACTGAAACCTTTAGTCCAGTGGTAAAAGCACCTACCATTCGGACGATCTTGTCTATTGCAACTGCTTCTCTTTGGCCTATCCAACAACTTGATATTTCAAATGCATTTCTGCATGGGTTTATTGATACAGACATTTATATGGAGCAACCCAATGGCTTTCATGATGCTTCCCATCCGGATTATGTGTGTAAATTGTCCAAGTCATTGTATGGCCTTAAACAGGCTCCTCGGGCTTGGTTTCAAAGGCTTACAACTTTTCTACATGCTCTTAGATTTCAAGCTTCAAAAGCTGACTCCTCTTTATTCATCCTTCTCCAAGGTGATATGAAGTTTTATGTTCTGATTTATGTGGATGATATACTCCTCACTTGCTCTGATTCTACAAAATTGGATTGTTTTTTGGGTCATCTAAAATCAACCTTCCCTGTTTGGGATCTTGGTTCTCTTCTCTTTTTCTTGGGCATTGAGGCAAGGTTTTCAGTAGAAGGTCTCCTGCTCACTCAACAAAAATACATCACTGATTTATTGGAAAACTTTACTATGTCTGATTGCAAGCCTTGTAACACTCCAATGTCCGTCAACCCTCCGCTTTCAAAATTTACTGGTGCTCCTCTGTCAAATGCTGAGCAATATCGTCAACTGGTAGGATCCTTGCAATATGTCACCCTTACCAGACCCGACATTTCCTTTTCCGTCAGTAAGTTTTCTCAATTTATGCAGCAGCCTACTTAAGAGCATTGGACAGCAGCTAAGTGGTTATTACGTTATCTTAAAGCTACTACCGGACTTAGTTTATTCTTCTCCAAGGATTCCTCTCTTCAATTACAATGCTTTACAGATAGCGATTGGGGTGGTTGCCCGGATGATCGTTGATCGACGAATGGCTATGCTATCTATTTAGGAAAAATTTTGATTTCTTGGACTTCAAAGAAATAGCCCACAATTGCTCGATCATCTACCGAAAGTGAATATCGTGCTCTTGCAAATTCTACTGCTGAACTGATGTGGCTTCAATCCCTTCTTACTGAACTTGGTTTTTCTTGCTCTAATCCAGCTACGTTATGGTGCGATAATGTTGGAGCAATTTATCTTTGTTCAAATCCTGTATTTCATACTCGAACGAAACATATTGAGCTTGATTATCATTTTATTAGAGAGCAAGTTCAGAAACGCAACACCCAGGTTAGGTTTATTTCCTCTGAAGATCAGATTGCTAATATTCTTACAAAACCTCTTGGCCAACGTCTGTTTGTTAAGCATAGAGACAATCTTTGGCTTTGTTCCACATCGCCTTCAGCTTGACGGGGGGTGTTAACACAACAACCAAATCAAATATGGATTGGTTTCTGTATGATATATATCAAATATGTTTCTGTTATATAATCTATATCTTATTGTTGTAATCTTCTCCCTTCAATCATGTAAGTAGTTAGCTATTTTTGTTCAATTTCAAATATTGTATATTAGCTTTATATAGCTGTCCTTGTACTGTCAATTGGTGAGATAATATACAAAAACATCAACTCTCTTTTATCTTTACAGAGCCATGTACATCGCTGCCTTGCATACCCTTTGTCATGCTCTGTTTTTGTTTTGGTTTTTGAACATGTATACCGTCTGCATGAATGACATGTTAGATGAAGAGGTGGACGTTGGTGTGCATGTGGAACGTTATAGTTATGTTTTGGCACATCATGTTGCACGGTGCAACAAATGGAGGCGTGATGCATGCTGGGAGGATGGACGTTGTCAAATTGCGTGGCGGTTATGGATATCGCCATCATGCAACGTGCGTCTTGTTTCTTCTCCTGGGTGTGCTATGACCATCATCGGCTCCTCCTCGTCGTCCTTGTCTCCAACACCGTCTCCTCCGCGTCTATGGCCCGCCTCTAGTGAAGGTTGGAAACGGGTCATACTGACTCGACTGGAGGTTGAAGATGACTGCAATTTTTATTTTTAAAAAAGAAAATTTCTTAATTAATTAAGTAATAATTAATTAAGTAAGTTAATGTTAGGTTTCTTGATGGGTTAATTAAGCACTTAACCTAATTTTGTGATTTTAATTTTCAAAACATTCTTTGGAATTAATATTTTTTGTGAATATTAATTATTTTAATTTGTATGCCTAATATATTAGGAATTATACATTTAAAAATTGTATGATTAATATTTGTATTAAATTAGACATGCAAGACTAAATTATGTGATTTTATGCACATTAAAGTCGTTGAACTATTTGCACACATTATATATGTAATTAATTGAAAATTGTATGTATAAATTTATGAACATTATACATGCAAAAGTAGATTAAATAATTTTTGCATGATTATGTGATTTATTTGCATTATTACTTTTTTATGCAATATTTAGGTTTAATTACGATTAAAATAATGTGAGGTGATTCATATAATTTTATTTGATTAGGGTGTAGCCATAACATCTTTAATTGATTAAAATTATATATTTAAGTTTATGGATCATTGTAAACATTAGTTGTATTTAATCATATATATAATACAATTTACCCGCAGGAATTTGTGTTATATGTATATGATTACTTAGGATAAAATATCAAAATTTATTTCTTAATTTGCCCACTGAAATTAAGAAAAGGAACATAATTTGATAATTTTATCAAATGGATCTAATTGAGTAGAATTTTAGCTCATAGGCAAATTTAATGTCAATAGATTCCTGAATTCATCCATGATTTACATTGGTAAAACATAGCAATTTTGGTCTCATAATTTTGTTAATAAGTGATTGCAAGGTTACACGCGCTAAGTTTTAATATTTATAACCTTAGTAAATTCCGCAAGCGCACGGGTCGTTTGCGTAGTACCTAAAGTATCGATCCCAAGAGCAAGGCTAAATTAGTCCTAAAATCTAAGATCGCACTAAACTACAATAATTCTAAATAATAACTAATGCAGAAATAAATCAAGCAACAATCAATTTTTAAGAATTAAAGTGTAAAAAAGTAAACAAAACAGAAATTCACACAGACAATCTGAAATTAACCTAGAAATCACCAAGTGAAAGAAGGGGGGATTCAATCTGAAATTAACAAAAACCTAATCAATTATGCAATTCTCGACTTAATGGGTCTAGACGGTCCTAAGGTGAATTACTCTCTCTTGAGTTATAATTTTTAACCCTAATTGATGATCCCTAATTTAAATTATAGAATTGTGATCTCTCAATTCGCAATTGACCCAAAACCTAAATTAGTTCTAAGTTGTCTATTAACCTATTGGGAATCTATACTCGATCTCTCGTTAAATGATTCTACTAGTTTGATCTAATCCTTTACCTATCAATTCACCTAACTCTCATTATTCACCTAACTCTCATTAGCCCAAATTAATTATTTTCACTGGGCTCACCCTCTCAGTTTATTGCCGAATTATTACGAACAGAAATTGAATCACAATTAAATCAAAAGAAAACATAACCAATTAAACTTTATTAATCTCAAGAATTAAAAACCCAAAGGTGAGTATAGATAATAATCAACACTCAACAACAACAATTTCAATAAATATCCCAATTTCAGACATAAATAAAATTGAAATAAACATAGAAACTACTGTTGGAATGGATCGTGGAGGTAGCGACAGCGGAAAACCACCTGTTCCGGGAAGTACGTCGCGTCAAACTGCTTCTCTCTGCCTCTCCTCCTTCTTCTCCTTCCTCAATCTCTCGATTTCTCTCTAGGTTTTCTCTCGGAATTGGCAGACGTGAAGGCTCTCTTGTACACTATACCAAGGCTCTTTAAGGCTATTACATCTGCCTCATAATGTTATATTTATACTTTAGGTGCTCTAGGTCAAAGTCAGGGTCGAAACGATCCGAAACATCTTACAAAATTTGAGTTTCTGCTTCAAGCCAACGCAAGCCATGATCATGGCCCTACTTGCCACGATCGTGGACAACGCCTAAACCTTTCTATCACAATTGTGGCCTAATATGCACGATCGTGACCTAAATGGAAGGTCTCTATCATGACCGTGCCCTAATGTTCACGATCGTGGCCTGATTGTTTTGGCTCGTCCCTATCTATCACGATCGTGCCTGCTGTGCCACGATTGTGGGCTATGTCTGTGGCTTGAAAACTCTTCGAATATTCTTTGTTCTTTGCCGTTTACCCTGAAACACTAACAAACCCATCAAGGTACCTCAAAAATACAACAATTAAGCTCAAAGACTCATATTAACCCATAAAAACACTTAAACACACAAACTAACACAATTAAAATCTAAATACACACTCAATACTCAAATTCATACTAAATACATAACAAATTAAACCCTAAAACACAATGCAATTGACAACTATCAACATCCCTAACTTAAACGTTTGCTTGTCCTCAAGCAAAGAACACAAAAAGAATATAACACACACGAAGCATACAATGCAAAAATGAGACAATGGCTTCAATTTCATGAAATAAATTTAATCTTGAACATAATCTAACAAGTTATATCTAATCATTAATGGTCAAAATCTATGTCTAAGGTCTTTAAACTAAATATACAAGTTAATTGGGATCTAAGTGCTAATTCAATTACCCTTTTCAATTGTACAAACACATTAATAATTCTTCGGTCCTCAGACTTTGTAACTGTTCCTAAGTACATATTCATGAAAATTCAAGCTTCTTACAAGTCCAGTAGGTCTTTTTTATCATTTTAAACCACGGACTTAGTCTTTTACTCGGAGGCAAACATTGATAATGAATTTCGATCCGGTTACTTGATTAAATCATTTATTACCAGCTTGGTTGAAATGTCATTATAGCCTTTTTACGTGAAGGCACACATTTGTAATGCGTGTTAATCCAGTTACTCAGTTATTATTACGTTTTCGACTGGCTACTAGCTCTATTCATAACCCAAAGGTCAGCGGAATAGTAATTTATTGCTAAAACACATTATTTTTATTTTTTATTTTTTCCTACCTTATTGTTTTTAGCTATTCGTTTTCATGAAAAATACTAGTTAAGCTACTTAAGTTAAAGGGCCTCAAATTATGAATGAATGTGACAACCTAGAGGGTGCTAAATTTACACTAAGTCCTAATTAAGCTATATATTTATTCAAAAACCCTAATTCACTAATTTTGCGAGCTAATGATCATTCACAACCTACTAGACTATGTTCAAAATTAAACAAATGTCACTCATCTAAGCCATTGACACATTCAAACAATTCATACAATGCAACCTAATAACTATCATACGGTATGCAAAATCACATTTAAAAGCAAAACACAGAATCTCTTCCCACACTTGAATAACACATTGTCCTCAATGTGAGAAAGAGGCACACACAAGCATATAAAACAAAAGAACAGATATAATTTAAAGTAAATAGAAACAAATAAAATCAACATAAGAACAAAATAGAACTGAAGACAAAATTGGAAAAAGAAAAATTACTAAATAGAGAGAAAAGATTGGGTTAAGCATAAGTCCTATGGAGATGGAGGTCGTGATGGTGTCGCCCTGAGAGTTCACACGAGTCACTGCTAGTTTATTGAAAATAAATCTAACTACAACTACATTTTCAAAAAATTTCTCAATGTGCTAATTTATAGTCCTTAGCTTGACCATGCGTCCAGGAAGTGTCGCTAATTATTTGGAGACAAGGAAATTACTTCCTTAACTTTAGGAATTGCTCCACCAAAATAACACTTGCACCAATGCCCATTGATCTTAAAATTCTCCTTGTTAGCGTTTTCCAATGTGAGGGCTCCATGATTAAAGACTTAAACGATCGTAAATGTTCCACTCCATCTAGATTTCAACTTCCATAGAAATAGCCTCAACCGGGAGTTATAAAGTAGAATAGTGTCTCCTACTTTGAATTCCTTTTGCTTAAGACGAGCATCGTGCCATTTCTTAACCTTTTCCTTATAGAGTTTGGCATTCTCATAAGCATTAAAATGAAACTCTTCAAGTTCGTCGAGATGGAGAAGTCTCGTTTCGTCGGCTTGCTTTCGGTAGAAGTTTAATGCTTTAATCACCCAGTATGCTCTATGTTCTAATTCGATGGCAAATGACAAGCTTTCCTATACACGAGTCTATACGGAGTTGGTTCCAATGGGTGTTTTAAAAGTTATCCTATAGGCCCATAAGGCATCATCTAGCCTTGTTGCCCAATCCTTTCAGGAGTTGTTCATTGTCTTTTCCAGAATTTGTTTCAGCTCGCGGTTAACAACTTCCACTTGGCCATTGGCTTACGAATGGTACGATGTGGCAACACAGTGGTGCACTCCATATCTTTTTAAAAGGTCATTAAAAGATTTGTTGCAAAACTGTGTGCCTCCATCACTTATAATTCTACGTGGCCCTCTAAATCGGTTAAACAGCCATTTAATGAACTTCTACACTACCTTCCCATTATTGGTTGGAGATGCTACCACTTTGGCCTAATGGAAAACATAATCAATGCCACACTAAAATATACATGTTCCCTATTGAAGATCGGAATGGACCATAAAATTAATGCCCCAAACATTGAAAACCTCTATCTCTTGAATGTTGGTTAAAGGCATTTCATCCCTCTTAGAGATGTTACCTATCTTCTAGCATCGATCACATTGTGCCACGTAGGTCTGTGCGTCCTTAAACAACTGTGGATCGTAAAATCCACTCTCTAGTATCCGAGTGACAATTTTGTTGGCTTTATAATGCCCAACATACTGCCCTTCATGACATTGCTTAAGGATGTCTAACATTTCCTCATCCGGAACACAACGTCGCATTAACCCGTCTGTATTAAATGGTGGAGATTATGGTTATGTCGGTGAATTGCACAATATTTTAGATGATTAAATTATATTTTGACATATTATGTAATTAATGATATGTTTATGCAAGAAATATTGGAGTATTTTTTTTTCAAGAGTTATTGAAAAGGAAATACTACAATATACTTGATTTTAAACATTCTGTCATTATAAATAGGGTGCATAAATTAAATATAATCAATTAAAATATATTAAAATTTGATATAAAATAAGATTTTAACAAATTTTTATTTCTCAGCATTTTTAACAAACTAACCATCATCAATGGTAATGATAATCATTTCTTCATCTTAACTAACCATCATAATTATAATGATCATATTCATTCTTATTTCTCGTTATATTCATTCCTATTTTTATTTTCATTGCCCCTTGTAAACCAAACGCCTTTTAAATTCCAAACAGAAGTAAAGAGTTAAGATTCACCTAAACGGAGCACTGAACTTGAAACAGTAACCTTTTTAGAAACTAAAGAAAACCCATATCAAAAATTTTTAGAGATGAAAGTTCTTACCTTTAAACGTAACAAGCTTCAAAAAAAGTTGTTACCTTTTAACCTAACAAGCTTCGGTCACTATAGACAAAAAAAGAGCAAGAAGATGACTTTCAGTTATGGCTAACAAATCATAAATGAGGGCAAAATCGACGTAAAATTAAAAAGCCATTAGCTGAGGTACTAAACGTTGTTGTGGAGGAGCTTTTAAGAAATCAATTGATTGGGTTGAATCAGCCAATCAAACCAGCTGTTTGCCAAACAAATTTAAAAGCTTTTTCATAAGATCAATTAACTGAAATAGGTCAATCAGCTAAAAAAAAGCTTATCAGCTCTTTGCCAAACAAGCCCTGACAAACTCATTTATTCATATATATTTTTATATTATTTGGATGGGTTTTTGTCACTATAATTGGTCTTTACGGCATTATTTGATTATTATTTGAATTATTGTACCT
>JANQBM010253422.1:0-21676 GCA_025594535.1 Erythroxylum domingense | reverse complement strand
TGACAAAGAAAAGGATTCAAAAGCAAAAGGCTTTGGATACAAGAAGAAGGAGAGGATAGCGCAGCGAGAAATTAAAGTTGTAGGGAAGGAGTCAGTAATATCACTGTCTTGTTTATGTTTATTATTATCCTTGTACCATATCATGTATATATTGGCATGATGATTTGGATATATTGTTTCTGCTACAAATAAGATTTCTAAAAGTTTTGAAATCTACCGGTTCTCCAAATATGGCATGTTTTCTTTTCCTGATCCAAAAGGGAAATATGTCTTCGTTATAGAGGGCCTTCGAGGGACATTGCAAAAGTGGGCTGAAGGAATTTTATTTTGGAAGCTCTTAGTTTTAATGAAGAAGAGGGGAAAAGTTCTATTCTTTTGAAGAACCATGAAAGGGTAGACATTCCGATTGCAGTTTGGAGGTGACATCGACACCGACGAGC
This sequence comes from Erythroxylum domingense, assembly GCA_025594535.1. NCBI lineage: Eukaryota > Viridiplantae > Streptophyta > Magnoliopsida > Malpighiales > Erythroxylaceae > Erythroxylum > Erythroxylum domingense. Next base: position 21,236 of record JANQBM010253422.1, on the reverse strand, counting down.
TAGTTAAGCATTTATTCCATTGTTTTTTTTATTTCTTTCTCTCTTTAGAAATTGCTTATGTTATCTGGTGTTTATTGAATTACGCATTGTGAAAAGATGAATTTAATGTGTTCGTTAGATCGTTTTGTTACAAACTCATTGCTAGAATATTCAATGTAATTCGTAATTGTTATGTTGAAATTTATTTGTAGCAATTAATGGTTTGTAATCATTAGGGATAATATAACCTAGGTTAAATGACGCATCGTATGTGGTTGTTGCCTTGATTAATTAGTTTTCTTAATTTGTAATGCTACTCCCCAATTGAATCTAGAGGTCGTATCCTAGGTTATTTAATGGTTAGGTTTAATTAACGATCATATCTTAATTAAACAATACCTAAAGAAAAACACGGGTTAATAGATTAATCTATGATTAATAATTTCTAGGAGAGGTTTGAGAATAACACATCACTAAAATATATTTAATTAGAGTGTAGGTCGAGATTAAACTAAAGAACTGGGTCCTTACCGAATTCCACACTTTTATCATTTTTTACATGTTTTCTCTAAATTGCTTTTGATAGTTAGTTTAGTTTTATTTTATTTTCTTATTTTTAAAAGCAAACCCCCTAAAACCTAAACACCGGTTAATTTTATTTCAACAACTTTACACACACTCTATGTGGGCTCGACCTAGACTCACCACTGCTATAGTAGTAGGTTTAGTTTATTTTATGTAGTGTTATGATGCGCTATTAATTTTGGCATCGTTGTTGGGAACTGTGGTGCTTTACTTTTTATTATTGATTTTAATTGGTGTTTTGTATATAATTGTTCGTAATTAGTTTATTTTCAGTTATTTCTTGATCTTTTCATTTTTGGTTTCGTGTTTGTGATAAGAGAGAGAGAAAAAATTGATATCAATGGAAGTAATTTCTTTTATAAATCATATTCTCAATCCTATAACAATGTTTGGACTGATCAACCTAATTATAGTTATAGATGGGATAATCAATAGAATTACTTCCATGATAGTTTTCAGGACACACAACAATTCCCTTATAGATCAGAAGCTTCTTATTACAACTCAGGTATATCTCTAGACAATTATATCAAGACCTGGAATGCTAACAATCTTCAGTTTCAACAGGATATGCAGCAAATTCAACATAATATATAATAGATCCAACAGAATATCCAACAATTCCAATAAGATGAAAGGTAATTTTGGTCTAGTTTCCAAAATTGGGAGAGACAGCAACACTCAGGTACATCCCTGAAAGAATTTGTTAATGCTAATGTTGCTAAAACTTTACATATCTAGTAGGATGGAGGGAAATTTCCACAAAATATATGGCCTAATGTCTAAGATTTAGAGAGCCAACAAGATTCAAGTATATCTCTGGAAAAATTGATTAATATTATGAATGCTAATACTTTGCAAATCCAACAGGATATATAGTAGTAGTTAAAGCAGTTCTAGTAGGAAACCTTACAAAGTGATGAGGAGCTTGAGAATCTTGAGATGACTACTAAAGGAATTACTTGTGTAGAAGAAGTGGAGGAAGAGCTCGAACCAAAAATTGATTCATCTTTTACTTCGGAGGTAAATATTGAATTCTAATTTCTTGTTAATAATAACGATTTATTTTACCTAGAAAGTTAGAGGAATTATGAAAAAGAAAAAGGTGAAGAGACATTCTAGATCTTTCCAAAATGTAGGAACTCAGTAGAGATCAAGAGTTAGAAGATAGGGAAGATGCTAAATGGGAATGATCATCAACTAAGGCCTTATCTTTAACTACCTCACGTAGAAGTGGCTCAAACTATAATTCCTGAAGATCATAATTTCATCATGTAAGGAGAAGAAGTCAAGCTAGTGACATTAAACAAAGGTACTTTTTGGGAGGCAACCTAAGGGAAGATTTGTCTTTAAATTTTTACATTTACCGTTTTTATACATGTGTGTTTTAAGTTAGCTTGTTTCTTATTCTTTTCAAGTTTTTAGTCAAAATGAGATAAAGAATAAAACAAACAAAACACACATTTTCTCATTTTTTGCTGTTTCTAGGATTATATAGTCATGATTAGAGTGTGAATTGACTAGAGAATTTCATAGCAAGTTTAGAATGTTCTTTTATTCTTGTGATTGGTCAATATATATTAACTTTAGAAGAGTGGTGACTAGTGGTAGACAAAACTAATGAGATTTTGGGCCTTAGTAGACTGACAAATTCATATCAGTCTCATTGTCTTTTGATAAGGTGTGACCTTTATAATATATACATCCTAATTTTTCTTTGATTTTCTATTCAAGACCACATTTTATCCACATACATTAACATGGAAATGATTATGCATTCTTTGCTTTTCTAAACTACATTAGCCAAATAACTTGCCCATTATATGATTTTCCTTTTAATAAGCCCCCTTGAGCTTTATTTACCTATTCTTTGTGTAATAACCATATTACATGCTATTAAACTTAACCAAATGTCTTACATAATCCATAAAACTAGTGGAGCATTTGTGATCGTTGAGTTTGTAACAAAATTCTTAATGTGGGGGTGTACATATATATGTGTTAGTTATTATGTTGGGATGCTATTTTATGTCTTATCATTGAATTTCTCATATTATGTAGTTTCTTTTAATGTTAATAAAAAAAAGAGAAAAGGAAAAAGAAAAATAAAATATATGTTTAAATAAATGTATCAAGGAGGAAGTACATATGTGCTGAAAAGTTGTTTATGATTAATGCATCCTCCTAAAGTTATGATGAATGAGTTATTTGAGTATATTGGATATGAGGTAGATGTTTTCTTGAAAGATTCACTCATTATAGTTTCAATGTATGTTATCATCAATCTCTATGAGTGATCCCCTTTGATTCATTATGCTCATGTGGTTTGTGTGTGAGAGCTGAATTGAGTTATGAAATATAAGTGTTGCATTCGTCATAGCTGAAGGTGTTAGAGTAGTGCTATAAAGGAAATCACCTTTAGCAATTTTGTACAAACTTTATTTTGATTAATAAAGCGAAAGGCATTTTTCATTAATTTGATATTTGTTTATATATGAAATGATATTGATCTTAAATCGAATTAATGAAGTCCATGATACAAAACATAGCATGAAGGAAATCATGATGAGATCATGATAATGAGATTTCTACTATGTGCAATTTTGTTAGTATCTAACTAATCCCTAATTATAGGATTAATAAGACAAGACATTATTAATCCAGATAGACTAGCACATGTTATACTCCTTGATTTGGTCAAGTAGTGGATCTCACAAACTGTAAGCATAAGATGTTTAAAGTTAACATGTGGATGCTTACTAAGAGTAGTAAGTGCATCAGATGACTCGCTATGAGATTATCATATAGATGATTTATCGAATGTCAATGATTAATCTCATCATAGCAATGACAGAAATATCCTTAGACTTGAGGTACTCAAGGATATCTTGGATACTAATCCTGTGCTTTGACATCATTCCTTGTTACCTCAAGACGAGGTCGCTCTTAGAGTTAATTCAAGTGCCTAAAATAACTAGGAACCTAAGGGTCACACGCATAAAAAATCGGATGAAAAACATAAAGTGTATGGCCAAATTTAAGTAGGCCACGCTCATGACAGAGGGAATTAATAGGTACATATGTGAGTTCTTCACTTATGTACAAAAGATTTTTACACTTCTTACACACTCAAGTGAGAGGATAGGGGCTCTAGAAGAGCTCTAGAGTGAGAGACAAGAATGAATCTTGTTTTTGCAATTTATGTAAGAGTTGCATGAATCAAAGTGCATGTAACAAGATTCTTGATCCATCTTTGCATATTGAGCATTTACTAGAACTCATCTAGTTTGGTGCTCAAATCACTCTTATAAATTGTTTCTTTTTTATCTTTGTGTGTTCTTGGGTGATCAAGTAAGGGTGTGGTGTTTGTAACAACCCAAAAAAGGAGAAGAAACAAGAAAGGAGGAGAAATAAAGGTAAAAGCTTTATATTTCATGTCTTTTACATATCCTTGCATGCATGTCTGATTTTGTGATTTTCGGGTTGTCATGATGTCAAAATCTTGATTCTGACAATTCCATTGCATACGCATGCATGTGATGCATGCATCCATGGCAAACCCAACAGATGATACCTACTTTTGTATGAATGTTAACTGCTGCACTTAATATCCCATTGATGTTACTTTTGTTTCACTAGCTTTGATGGCTTTCATGTTGCTTGACCCAAATACATCTCACCTTACTTTTGCCCACAGTACAACCCCAAAAAGTCCTTTGATTCATGATTTTGCATTTGAATTTAGTGGTGGAGAAATGAAATAATATGCAAAGTTGTGGAATGACATGATTATGAATGGTGTTGAGTGTACCCATGAATATATCTTGTTTAACCACTTTTTCTAAGTCTATCATTAGATTGCTCAATTTTTAAAGGTATTGAATGTTGATTGATCATGATTAAAATCTTGGAATGTCAAGTTCTTGCTATGATTTTTGAAAGTCGTTCATCTTTGTTGATGATTACTTATTCTTAGACAATATAGGAATTGAGTAAATATTTTTGGGTTTGTGATCTTAATTTTAATGTTATACCTGAAGACTGCCAAAATTTAAGTGTGGGGGAAATTGACATGTGCTTAATTGATTGTATAATAATTCCAAACACTTAGTAATTAATGACATGAAATTATTTAAGATATTCATTTTGACTCATATGTGGTTTTAGGCACAATTCAGAAGCAAAGGAGTTAAAATGAGTCGAAAGCACTACATTTGAATCATTTTTCAAAGAATCATATCCACTTGTCTTTATAGAACAAGAATGAGGAAGATTATAGCAAATAGAGACAAGAAGAAGACTTCAAAGTGAATATAAAATGAAGGAGAGGACTAACTGAGAGTTAGATCATCTTCTTCTCTTTGGTTCTTACCACCTATCCCACTTCCATTTAACCTATCTTTATTATATGACGAATGTGTTTTGATGGCTACAACTAGGGAAGAAAAAAATGAGACAACATTTAGTCATTTTATGACAAAAAATCATTTTAGTGGACAACTACAAATGTGTGAGAGTTGGTTGGTAAAATAATGGTGGACAGTAGTTAGAGAATAATGCAGAATAAAAGTGTTGGAGGGCTGCAAAATCACTCACTCACGGCATCCATATAATATAGTGATTTAATGGACAACATATTTAATGGACAACATATGTTTGTGATGTAAAAGGGAGAGCAAAATGCATACAACAGGTGGATTAAAAAAAAGGAGGACCAAAATGACATTGCATAAGGCAGCTAGAAGAGGAGCAAAATGTAATAGTCGGTAAGGAGTAACAGAAACGCAGACATTGAGTAGCAAACAACAATGTTGGGCATGATACATTAAAAACGCAGACGTAGCAGCAGGGTTATATATGTGTTAGGTTTTAGGAAAAATAGGGGAAGTTGCAGAAGGGGGTTGAAGAAATTTTATTTTGCAAGCTCTTGATTTTAATAAAGAAAAGAGGAAAAGCTTTATTCTTTTGGAGATCCATGGCGAGGTAGATGTTCCAATGCAGATTCGGAGGTAACATCGACACCGACGACCCAATTAAGCATTTCTTCCATTTTTTTTGTTATTTCTTTCTATCTTTAGAAATTGCTTATATTATCTTGTGTTTATTGAATCGAGTAATATGAAAAGATGATTTTAATGCATTCATTAGATCATTTTATTATACCCCCATTGCTAGAATATTCAATGTAATTTATAATTGCTATGTTGAAATTCATTTGTAGCGACTAATGGTTCGTAATCAATAGGGATATCATAAAATAGGTTAAATGACTCATCGTATGTGGTTGTTGCCTTGATTATTCAGTTTTCCTAATTTGTAATGCTACTACCCAATTGAATATAGAGATCCTATCTTAGGTTATTCGGTGGTTAGATTTAATTAACGACCGTATCTTGATTAAACAAGACTTAGGCAAAAACTCAGGTTAATAGATTAATCCATGATTTCTAAGAGAGGTTTGAGAACAGCAAATCATTGAAATAATTTTATTTAGAGTGTGGGTTGAGATTGAATCAAAGAACTGAGTCCCTACCAAATTCCCCACTTTTATCATTTTTTATATGTTTTCTTTAAATTGCTTTTATTAGTTAGTTTAACTTTATTTTATTTTCTTATTTTTAAAACTAACCCCCAAAAAAAAACGAAACATCAGTTATTTCATTTCAATAACTTTACACACACTCTCTCTAGGATTGACCTAAACTCACCACTACTATAGTAGAGGTCTAGTTTGTTTTATATAGTGTTATGACGTGTTACTAGTAAGCTTACTAGTTTTGTTGAAGTTTTGGATTTTTTGTGTTATAGGTTAGATTTGGTTTTCATGGTGTAAATTGCACCCTTTTAAAGTGATATCAAGGTTAGATTGCATTGGAAGCAATTGGGTGAAGAAAAATCAAGAAAACTAACGTGTAGAACTTGATCAAACTTAGTCAACGGTGAGATTTATTGCTTAAAGTATTTTATTTTGCCATTTGAAGATTTAAAATTAATGAATGACATTAGGAAGTTACCTTAATGATGAAAGAATGGAAGAAAAACCATGGAAATGACTAGATGAATTTTCGGCCATGACTAGGGCTTTTAATATATTATGATCCAAAATTCTACTTTGATGTTCTATGATGTTAATAGCATGATTTTGATGCTAATGAAGTAAAGAATTGATTTGGAATTAGTATTGGTTGAAATTTGGCCAAGGGTGCATGGTTATGTAAAAAAAATTAATGAAATTTTATGACTTAAATGTGAGTATTAAAATGTCATGGAAGTGAATTTGGATTGGATTTAAGTGTTAGAAGTCGAAAGGAATTGAATTGGAAAAGTGTAATGTAAAATATGTTTAGTTTAGCCTTAAAGACATTTTTGGAATAAATGTATGGTTATCATGTAATGGCCATATAACTATGATTAAGGATGGTCATTAAGTGTATTTGTGGTATTGGAATTATTAAATGAAGTGTTATGTTATTATTTGAAGAAAAAAATTAGTATATGGAGTGAATGTGGAAAGTAACAAAGTTGCATGGTTTATGGTGTACTTGATTGGAAAATGTATTAAGGAGTTTAATGTATTCATATTAGGTTTTTAGATCTAAAACAAAACCAACTGAAGGGTTTTGAAGTGGTGAAAAAGAAACTAGCAAGTAGTGATTGTACTTTAAATTGATTTTACGCAAATGGTTTTCATTTGATCATGGGATTAATATTTATATTATACAAGTGAATATTGCTAGCATAAGAGCAATATATGGGTTGTAAATTGAAAGTTAAATTTTGTATGATTGAAAGTTACATTGAATTTATACATTAAACTGAATGTTTATAAATCCTCCCATAATTAATTTCGAAAATGAGATGAATTGAAAAGGTATGACTTGCTTTCACCTATGGTACACTGTTAGGCTTTATACATGTTATTATATCAGTTTATAATGGTTAAATTATTACGATTAAGTGATGTAGAACTAGCTCTGTAAATAGTGGTTAACCAATTGTAGGTAAGCAATACAGAACTAGCTCCACAACTAGTGATTAACCAGTCGTGGGTAAGCAATGTAGAATCAGCTCCATGACTTTATGCCTAGTGTACTGTATGGTAAAGAAAGTAGTGGCAGGTTATGTTGAGTAAGAAAATTCATGAAAATAATAATGCTGCCACTATTTATGTTAAAAGTAATTTAAGAGGCATCATATGGTACCAATTCTAGTGGTTGTCTTATTTTCAATATAAAAGTTTACAAAAAACTTATTTCCACCACTGTTTATTTTTTGAAAGAAAAGGAAAATAGAAAAATGGAAACTTGTATATTATGAGTTTAATGTCTAAAATCATTTCAAAATAGTATTTTAGAAAATTTGAAATTGTGTTTTACGAAATGTTATGCTATTACTAAATTTGATGATGCACGAGCGAATGTTTATGACAATCATTTTACCATGAGCTTTCTTATTATATGGGATTATTTCAGTCATGAAGTTATGAAAGGTTTAATCTTTAGTAATATGATTAACACTCATTGAGCTCGTTTAGCTCACCCCTATGTTTATGTTTTTAAATAAACCACCCTAGTTACATATACAGGTGCTACAATAACTAGGATCCTACCGTAGAATTAGTAGTATTGTCAGGTGCTGCTATGCTTGTGTCATTTTGCTATGTACATTTGTGTGAACAATAGATGTATATAAAAGCTTTTAAATGAAATGCAGAAATATGTTTTAGTTTTTAAAATTTTATTGTAGTAATTGTTGAGAATTATTTGTTTGTGGTTCCATTAGAGTGGACCTAAAGTCCAAAATTCATAGTTGAGAAATTGGTGTGAATATATAAATGTTTTGAAATTTTACAGGGCTTTTGAAAATTTAAGGAATGTCAAAATGTAGTCCTTATGCTACCGAAATTTTTAATAAAATGATTCAGAAAAAAATTCCCACTATTTTCCGCACTTTTAACTTTTAAAGTATGAAAGTTTTTAACAGTTGAACGACTTAGTTTTACGGGAACCCTTCAGTTGAGTTAAATATCAATTGGAGGGTTATCGTGGGGTCACCAGGAGGGCTCCACTCAGGCTTCGGAAGTGGAACTCTTGGATAAGTCCTTTTAAAAAACCTATAAGAAAAAAAATCTTAATCCCAAAATAAGTTTCCTTAACTCCTTCACGAATTTATAAAACCTACAAGCCTGAGTCTTCGGTCTAAAGAAAATTTTATTTACTCACTAGCTCAAAAACTAAAAACTTGTAAGATTAAAAATCTCATATATATGTGAGGTTCTCATAAGTCCTAAAGTCCAACATAAAAATAATATGTATAAAACTAATTTCTTCATAATTTTTTATGTTAAAAATCTAGAATCTATAAGCTTGTGAAGCTTATTAAAGATTATTTCTTTCAAAATTAAATAAAGTAAGAGAGAAAAACCCTAGATGTATGTCAAGTCCTTCAAAATATTTTTAAAATTTTGATAAGGTGATAAAGCCAAATTATATAGGCATATTAAATTTATTAAAATTTCTTTTTGATATTTGACATGGAAAAACATAGAAACTTTATAGGCCTTTTAATTTCATTTAAGTATTTTTTTTTTCAATTTGTCAATGCAAGAGAGCTAGCCTTTAAAAGCTAGTCAAATTCATCAAAGTTTATTTCCTTCAAATTTTGACAAGATAAAGAATGAGATTTTATGAGTCTATAAAGTTTATTAAATTTGTTTGTTTCAAAATTTGATAAGGCAAAAGAGCAAGACTTTGTGGGTCTATTAAGTTCACTAAAGTTTACTCGATAGAATCTTCAAAGCATGACATAAAGCAATCCTATAATTTTGGCAAATTTAGTATCAATTATAAAGTAAGGTATGCCTACATATCATGGGCAGATAATATAATGAGAATAGAAATACAGAGATGTAAGTGGCTAAGAAAGAGATAATAGCCCTACTAAAAATACTAAGGCCGGCATTAATAGGGCTAGATGATTTCTTGCATGCAATTTTGGTGACTAGCATCAATATCCATATTGCAAAAACTCATAAGGCTCTTCAGTTTGAGTTAGTTCAAGCTCAATAAAAGTGTAAACAATATGTATGTTTTTAAAAGGTAGCTCTAGTTACTTATATTGCACAATTTGTCTATAATATTCAAACCTTATCATTGTAGTTCCAATTAAGTTTTTGTAGATTCAATTCTCAAAAGACCTATAATAACATCAGATGATTTTAAATAGGAAATCATCACATTCAAGTTTATTGCTTACTTCTTTGTGGACATATATTCTCTTTCCAATTTAACAAGGCTCTTTAAGAATTTCTTTTTAAAAGCCCCCTTATCATTTTCGAATGCCTCAAGGTCCTTGTAAGCCTTTTAACTACACTCTCGGTTTCCTTCTTCTCTTTGAATCCTTGCCCAAATTTTCTACACACCTTGCATCTTATAACTATAGAAAAGAAAAAAGAAACATTCATGCCATACTTAAAAAGAGAAGAAATAATATTAATAATCTAAGTGAACTTTTGTTGGTTAGACACCTCTTTAAAAATATAAAAATTAAGTCTAGACATATTTCCTCTATATTCTGCGTATCCTTAGACATCACCATCCCATGAACCATCTTTGAAGATACCTAACCTTCTTAAAAATAGCAACAGTATTTTATAAGTTAAATTACTGAAAAAATAATTATTCTAAATAAGACTAAAGGTTCCAAAAGATCCATAATATATACTACTCATAATGGTAAGCAAGTTGAAAAAAGGTCAGAAGGTAAGGTAAAAAAAACAATAAGAAAAGTTGGCTCGATGACAATGATCTCATCTTTATGGTTCAACTTTTGTTTCTTTTTCTCCCTAGAGCATGAGTCCAACATGCCTTTCTCATTGAACGCTTACTTATCTTATGAACGTCATGTTTACATTTAGGGATATCATAAACAAAATCATAATTGTTAAAGAGAAATTTAAATAAGAAAAAAATAGGAAGAGAAAGAAAAAAAGAAAATTACAATAAAGTTATTCTCTACAAAAGACTTATGAATAGATTAAGTTTAGATCATAAAGGAGTGTATCTTATGATGAAAGAAGATAGGCTAGATTTACTAGTTTTTCTAAATAGGAACTTTAGGTTTCTATTACTCTATCTCATTTCAAAAAAAAAAAATTATCCAGCCCACTTTAGATAATCATAAGTTATATAAGCATATTTTATTCAATAAGAAGATTAATTTAATCATCCAATCGCGTATTCCTTTAAAAACTTTTAGCAGTTGATCCCCACTCATTATGTCAAGTTGTATAAACTATTCATGGTTCCTAAAGGCCTGTATATTAAATGAACTTAAATAGCTCAAAGATGGGAAGAGCCATTGAAATTTGATAGGCATCAATAAATCTAGCTAGCAAACTCCATACATGTGGATGTAATGGATTATGACTAAAGCCTATTAAATGTATAATTTGATGAGATTTAGATATATAGAAAACCACAACCCACATTTGAATGAATCATAATAAAAGATCACATTTCTAAGTCTAAGTTAATAAATACACTCATCATCTTTACGATATGAGAGATATATCTCCTTTAAGATGTAAAATTTCTCTCTCTTATTATTAAACTCGACCATCTTGAGCTTATTTGTTGTAGAGCAAGTTTTTATTTTATAAAATCTTTAATTTTCTACAAATGCATAGGTTGTAAGCGTAGTAGATGAGGTGTTGATTCCATGAGGAATTAGTGAACTAATTAAATCCTAACTTGTCTAAGGTATAAAATTGTAATTAAAATGAAAATAAAAGTGAGCAAAAAATTAAGATATTCAATATGGATTTGATTGAAAATGAAATTCTAAAATTAATACAAACAAATCAAAATTGAACACAACTAAATGAAAACCGAAAAATCACACAAGAAAGATTAACCAATTATGAGAAAAGAGGACTTATCCTATCATCAAATGCTAGCTTGATTATTTTTGAGATAATCGGTGTTAGTCTTATAATTCCGAAGGGTGGATTATTCTCTCTCGAGTTCTAATCTTTAAAACCTATCTAAATCGAATTACTGAAATTACAATCTCTCAATTAACAAAAGCAGCCCACATTCTAATTAGATCTTAAGCACTATAATAGACAATCGAGTTCTCACACGAGATCTCTCTTCGTATAAAATATTGATTTGATTGTTTGTGTGATCTATTAGGTTATTAACTCTCATTACCCAACCTAATCATTTTGTTATCAATTCACTCTCTTGATTTGTTATCGAAGCAAGCAAATATGATAAACAATCACAATACTTAATATATTAACATCAGCGACAATCAAATTAACATTGATTCAAGAAAAAATCAAAACAAGTTTAGAACATCCTTAAACACAAATTCATCATCCTCATATCCATCTTATACATCAAATGAAAGAAATAACAAGATGAATTGAGAAAGTTAACTTGGAATGGATTAGGAGTGGCAATAGCAACAACATCTCCTTCTTCTCTCCTCTTCCTTGTTTCTTTTCAAGGTGGCAAATTGAGGCTTTTTTGATTAAGACATTTTTTCCTTTTATAGTGTTTTTGCCTTTTAGGGTAAAAACTAGGTTTTACCCAGGCCAAAAGTCCAAAACAACCCTCCAAAAATAGAAATGGAAACAAATCACCACGTCTGTATCATGCCTTTCACGATAATGAAAGTATTTCATAATTATGGCCCTTGAAAATGAGGTTTTGTCATGAACGTGGCCTGTTTGGCTTCTGTCACGATTATTACCATGACTGGACTGCTTCTATCACGATCTTGACCCTAAGTTTCCTCCAAGATTTCTCCAAAGTTCTCCAATCTTCCTGACCTAATCTCAAATACTAACAAATACATCAAAACACCTCAAATGCAAAAAATTAAAGCCTGATAACATGCTCTAAGCCACATAACATTAAAAAACATAAGCAAACAATCACACTAAAGTAATTCTAAACCTAAACATGCACAAAATCACTAAAAACATATTAAATTTCCCACTAAAGCATAATGTAACCTTTGGCTATCAACATCCCCACACTTCAACTTTTGCTTGTCCTCAAGAAAAAACAAAACAAAGCATAATTTAAACACAATAAACAATAACACATATAAGCACACATATGTAATGATGATACAATGACATTAAACTTCACGAAACTAATTTAACTTTAAACATAACCCTTCAAGCTACTCCAATTTATTAACTTATGCAATCTATGACTAAGCACTTTAGACAAATATAGATACTAATCAAGACCTTAACATCATATTCACTCACCCTTACTAAGTAGTTTTTCATGAAAAATCATGAAATTAATAAAGATCAGCAGGATTTATTTATTACAGCACTATTTTGTTAATTTTCATTGATATTGACTTAGTCTTTTAACGCTAAGGCAAACATTTGTGATGAATGTCCCCTGGTTACTTAACTAGGTCATGTTTTATTAATAGGCTTGGTTGGAATGTCATTTTAGCCTTTTGATGTGAAGGTAAACATTTGTGATGAATGTCCCCCAGTTACTCAGCTACATCACATTCTTAACTGGCTATTAGCTCTATTCATAACCCAAAGGCTAGCAGAATAGTTATTTGTTTAAGAAATACACACATTTATTTTTGGTTCCACATTTTATTGCCTACCTCATTTCTTTTAGCTAATCATTTTAATGAAAAAATACTAACAACATTACTTATTCAATTGACCTATGATTATAAATTTATGTAAAAATTTTCCTAAGGAGAGCAAATTAATGTCAGATCCTAAGTAACTAAGGATATCTATAAAACAAATTAGAAGATTGTGTTCAACACTAAACTAATTCTACTAAGTCCTAGCCATTGACACATCCACACGATTCATACCATAAAAACCTAAGCAAAAACTAACATTCAATATGCAAAATTAACATTTAAAATAAAAATACAGTGCAAACCTCCCCACATTTGGATAACACATTGTCCTCAATATGAGAGAAGAATAATCAACAAGTAAGGTGGGAATAAAACAAAATAACAAGAAAAACATAAAAATAAAATAAAAAGACAAGGGTTAGAGCATAAGAACCTGTTATGGCAATTAAAGAGGTGATGGCGATAGTGTCGGAGATGGAATCTCCACATCTTAAGTAAGGAAGTATTTGTAAATGCTTCGAATGTCTCGGCATTGTCGGCATTGCTCCTTCACTATCTCCGTTAATACCTTGCCATTATCTATAATTGCCTTTTTAGTGCTTGAAATTGCTTTCAGTACCTTCTTCTATCTAAGTTTTTTTTCTTCTCTGGATTCTTCATTGGTCAACTCCTCCACTTGTTGTTTCGGTGGTGCCGAGTTGGAACTGACCTATCCTACCCTGTTCTTAACATGTGATTTTACACTGACATCTCAAAGCCCTATACTTTGGACTTCCAAGATCGCAACTTTCACTAAATTTCAAGTGTTAAGAAACTCAAGAAGACGAACAGTTAATCCATCGCAGTTTACACCATAATAATCTGCAATAGCTGAAACCAAGTATCCAATGCCAAGCTTATTACTTCTCTTTTTCGAAGTAGCAATAAGAGTTTTAAAATGTGGGTGGATGTGAAAACTTGAATGCTATTATCTATATGCCACAAAAGAGATAACTCCTTGACTGACACTTATTGTCTTCACTTTTTTTTGACACATTAACTTCTTTAATAGCAAGTGTTCAAGGCTACGAATTATGTTATTGTGTGCATTTTAAGGTTGAAGTTATACAACCTAGTTAGTTGGGTCTAATAATGTTTGGCATGAAATTCATCATATTGATCTACGATGGTCTATTATGAGAATCTACCAATCTCACACAAATTTCATAATTTAACACATATGATTGACCTCACATCGGAAACCATAATTCCCTTGAGTTATTCAGCTCAAATTGGAGGGAGTGAAGAATTTAAGGTTAGTTCTTCATAAATGATAAAGTTGAAATGCAAGAATTTCTCCCATCAAGTTCTACTACCTAGGTTATCATTATTTTCTCTCAAACCTAATTTTTCTAATACATCAAAGTCAAAGTATCAAGGTATAACAATGGTTCTAAAACTAAGGGTTTGGAAATGGTTACCTTCCTCTTTCGAGTAAATCAAAAGGTTGCTCCATAATCCTCTTCTTGGTTCTTTTATATGTGCCCCGACACTTGTACTTTGCCTTTTTGTTAAGCACGTTTGACCATCTGCTTAATTCTCAGTCCCATTTGGATTGAGAGATATGAGGAATTTAGAGAGATGAAATTTGTAGAGATAAGTGAGAGGGTTTAAGAGTTTGTTTGTTAGAGAGACTGTTGTGATTTAGAAAAATGAGGGAAGGGTAAATATATAGGCTAGGTAGGAGATAAGGAGGGGTTAATTTGAAAAAAAGGCCTGAAAATTCTGTATGCCCAGTCTACCCCGCTGTAGGTCACGATCTGATAGAAGGAATTTTTAGGGTCATGATCGTGACCTAAGATGTCACAATCGTGATCAAGGGTGTCACGGTCATGACAGAGACCTCAAAATTAGGTCACGGTCGTGACTCTTCTTTCCCTCCTTTTTCATTTTTGATTCTTTTCTTCGTGTCACTCTCGAATTCCTTCCTTACCTTATATGTTGATCATCACCTCATTCTTTTGTTTTCCATACCCTTCTAATCCATTATTAAAAACAAATAACTAATTCTAAAATTCCAAAAAGAAATCTAACTACCAAGCGTGTTAATTTATGGTCATTAGCTTGACCTTGCATCCTTGGAAGTGCTTTCAATTTTTCAAAAGGAAAAAAATTACTTCCTTTTCCTTTGAGACCACATGGGAAGGGAACCATAAAATTAATGCCCCACACATCGAAGACTTAGACTTCCAAGATGTTGGATAAAAGCATCTCATCCCTTTGAGAGATGTTGCCCACTCTTTCACAATGATCACATTGTGCCATGAAAGCTTCAGTGTCCTTAAATAGATGTGGCCAATAGAATTCAAACTTGAATACTTGAGCTATTGTCTTGTTTGCTTCATAATGGTCAATATACTGTGCTTCATGACATTGCGTTAATGTCTCTAACATTTCATCCTTCAGCATACATCGTCTTATTAGCCCATCAACACGTTTTATATAAGATTGGTTCACCTTATAAATATCAGGTGCGCTCGTGCAAGAATCATTTTCTCTATTAATATGACAGGTCAGAAAGAATCTTACCACTAGTGAAAAAATCTATGATATCTGCAAACTATGGTATTGTTATGCTACTAAATAGCATTAGAGTTTCATCAGGGAATTTTTTGTTAATATCATCAGTTAGCTCACATTCCCTTCTTTCCAGACGTGATAAGTGGTCCGTGACCACATTCTCCACTCCCTTCTTATCTCTTACTTCTATGTCAAACTCTTGTAAAAGTAGCACCCATTGAATAAGCCTCAATTTTAGAACCCTCTTAGTAAAAAGATATTTTAACGCAGCGTGATTGGTAAATATGATCACCTTAGAACCTATGAGGTACGATCGAAACTTGTCAAATGCATACACCACTGCGAGTAATTCCTTTTTAATGGTGTAGTTAAGTTGGGATCCCATAAGTGTTTTACTTACATGTAACCTTTTGTCCTTGCTTTGACCTAATATGTAACCTACAGCTTAGTCCCTAACGTTGCACATGACTTCGAATAGTCCAATTAGGTGGTGTTAAGATTGGTGTTGATGTTAATGCCTCCTTTAATTGTTTGAATGCAGATAAACAATTATCATCAAAGAGGAAAGGCACACCATTGACTAGCAAATTTGTTAAGGGTCTTACTATTTGAAAGAAATCCTTGATAAAGTGACGATAAAAACCAACATGGCCTAAAAATGCTCTCACGTTCTTGACATTAATTTAAGATAGGAGTTTCTCTATAACCTCCGCTTTTGCTTTGTCCACTTCAAATCCTTGGTGCAAAATTTTATTCCAGAGAACTATCCCCTCTTGCACCATAAAGTGGCATTTCTCCCAATTCAACACTAAATATGATTCTTCACATCTTTAGAGTACCTTTTCCAAATTGGTTAGACATTTCTCAAAAGAGTCTCCAAAGATAGAGTAATCATCCATGAAAACTTCCATTATACCTTCAATCATGTCCGCAAAGATAGATGTCATCCACCTTTGAAATGTATCTGGGGCATTACCTAACCCTAAAGGTATCCATCTATACACAAAGGTATTATAAGGACATGGGAACGTAGTCTTTTCTTAGTCTTCGGGGAAGATGAATAGCTGATTGTACCCTAAGTAACCATTTAAGAATCAATATAATAAGTGACCAGGCATTATTTCTATCATTTGATCTACAAATGGGAAAGGAAAATGGTCTTCTTAGTCGCCTTATTGAGTTTGCGATAGTCTATGCATACTCTCCATCCCATGACCATTCTCGTAAATTAACTCTCCACTTTGACTTTCCATTATGGTCGATCCACCCTTCTTTGGTACACATTATACTGGGTTGACCTATTCGTTATTGGATATAGGGTATATGATACCTACATCTAAGAGCTTTACTACCTCCTTTTTGACCACTTCCTTCATATGAGGGTTTAACCTATGTTGATGTTCCCTTATTGCTCTACTTCCTTCTTCAAAGGATGCATGCAAACAGTTGGGCTTATACCTCGAATGTCAGATATGTGTCATCCTATGGCCTTTATCTGCTTATTAACAATCTCTACCACCTTACTCTTTTGTTCCCCATCCAATTGGTTGGAAATGATGACGGGTAGAGTTTGACCTTCACCGATAAAGGTATATCTGAGATGTGTGGGTAAAGTTTTAAGCTCTAAGGTTAGTGGTTTCTCTGTGGGGGGTGGTTTGGGTTCTTTGGTTCATACTAACATTTCTTGATGATTCTGAACACCCAACTCCTCCATTTCAACATATCCTTCAAAATCAGATTTGTTCAACTTCTTAACTTCATTTTCTGTCTCCATTTCCACTAATTTAACTTCTTCAAAGCATCTTTCTACTTGCTCTTGCATACTTTCATCCATAATGTCAATCTTCATATAAGGTTGCTTTCTTTTGGATTCTTCAAAACCTTGTTCATATTGAACTCCACTTGATCTTCACCAATTTGAAGTGCCAATTTACCTTAATAAACGTCAATCAATGCTTTTCTTATATTCATGAAAGGTCCTCCAAGAATTCGTGGATAGTTATTATCTTCTTTATAATTAAGAACAACAAAGTTTATAGGAATAATGAACTTGTCCACTTGCATCAAAACATCTTCCACCATTCCAAATAGTCTTTTAATATCTTGATCAGCTAGTTAGATTAGCATCGAAGTTGGCTTGACCTCACCAAGCCCTAATTTCCTAAATATCGATAAAGGAATAAGAGTGATGCTTGCTCTTAAATCATATAGGCACTTCCTGAATTCAAATTCACCAACCATATAAGGTATTGTGAAACTCCCTTCCATCCTTCAGCTTAGAAGGCATTTAATTGATGACTATAGAACTACAACTACTAGTTAAAGTTACCGTTTGGATCTTTTCCCAACTACGCTTCTTTGATAATATGTCCTTCGAAAATTTAGCATACTTGGGCATACATTCCAAGACCTCAACAAATAAAAGATTTATTTACAAAGTCTTTAATTTCTCTATGAACTTCACAAATTATGCTTCTAATTTGGTCTTATGAAGTCATTGTGGGTATGGAATTTTTGGTGGATATGGTGAAGGAGAAACGTACGAATGGTATTCACTTATGTCTATGTCTTTCTCCTTTTCCTTGTCTTTCTCTACAGAATGGGGTACACTTTTTGGTTTTGTCGGTTATACGAGTCCCTTCCCACTTTACAATATAATTGCTTATAGTTGGTCACTTGGGTTTGATTCAGTATTACTTAGGAGGCTTCCCACACTTTCTGTAGACAATGCATTCACCATTTGGCTCATTTGAAATTATAAATTATGGATGGAAGATGCATGATTTTTGGTTACCTGCTCGAATATTCCTTCCAGCCTTTTGTGAGTGTCTTCCATGTTTTTGAGTTTTTCCAATATTTGTTCTAACTTAACATCCATGGAATTTTATTTCTTCAGTTCGAATCCAGGTGGCCCTTGAGGTTTGAATTAACCTCCTACATTGTTTGACCAAGAAAAGTTTAGGTGATTCTTCCACCTAGGATTTTATGTGTTTGAGTAGGTATTGCTCCCCCTCCTTAACCAAACTATGCTCCCATGTAATTAAATAGCTTTGGTATGTTATTTTGCATTATAAAGTAGTCAATGGTATCATAATTGTCTTGTCCACACAGTTCACATCTCTACTGAATTTCTTTGATAGGTGCTAAAGAGGAGGCCTTCATGTTATTAAGCTTTCGGGTTAAGCTGTCGATTTTAACTTTCATTTTCATTATTGACTTAATAATCATAGCTCCATTTGCTCCCGGAGAGTTTTGTGTTGTCTACTTCTATCCATTGTCCAAAGACAATTGTTACTCGCCATCTCCTCCAACAACTTCTCTATTTCCTCAAGCGTCTTCCCCATTAAAGATCCTTTAGATGTTGCATTTATGGTGCCTCGTGTAGGTGGAATAATCCCATTTTAGAAGATTTACAACAAGAATTCCTTGGGTAAATTGTGGTGAGGCACCTCCTTTGGAAATGCTTATACCTTTCTCATGCTTCATAAAGCGACTCCTTATCATTTTGTTGGAAATTTGTGATTATCAGCTTCATAATATTCAGGAGAGGGAAGTACTTATCCAAGAATGCAAGCACCAACTGCTCCTAAGTTGCGACATTTATGGGACTTAGTGAATGATACCATGACTTAGCTCTATCCCTTAGCGTGAAAGGAAAGAGCCTCATCCCAATGGCATCTTCTAACATCCCATAATATCGAAAAGTGTAACATATTTCCAAAGAGTTAACTATATGAGTGCTAGCATCCTTATTAATCAATTCGTAGAATTGCACATATGTTTGCAACATATTTAGTAAGGCAAGCTTAATCTCAAATGAGGTTGCTTCTGGTGTTCGAGTCATGCCTTGATTTGTAGCGTTGAACCCTAATTTCACGAAATCCATAAGCGTTCATGGCTAGGTTCCTTGATTTCCTCCTTGATTGAATTCTTGTTGAAATTCTTCCTCCATTAGCTCTTCAATATCTTCTTCTTGGCTTATGGATCATCAAATTGCTTGCTCCAAATGGGTGATGTCAAGTGCTAAGGTTTCTGGGATCTGAATTAAACTTCGAGTAACTCTTATATTCATGCAACCGCACGAACATAAGAAAGGAGAAAATTCCTTAGATCAAAGGAATCCAGCTAATCCTAACTAACTTCTTGGCAACAACGCCAAAAACTTATTGAGCAAGTTTTGATTCTATAAAACCCCCAATGTTCCACAAGTTCCTGAGTCATAAGCATAGTTTTAATTCTATAAAACCCCCAATGTTCCATAAGTGCACAAGTCATAAGCATAGTAATTGACTTGTCAATCCTACAAGAAATTAGTGAACTAATTGAATCCTAACTTGTCTAAGGTCTAAAGTTGTAATTAAAATGAAAATAAAAGTTAGTAAAAAATTAAGCAATTGAATATGGATTAATTGAAAATGAAATTCTAAAATTAACACAAATAAGTCAAAATTGAACACAACCAATTGATAATCAAAAAATCACATAAGGGAGATTAACCAGTTATGAGAAAGGGGGATTTAAACTATCATCAAATGCTAACTTGATTACTTTTGAGTAAATCGATATTGATCCTATAATTTCAAAGGGTGGATTATTCTCTCTCGAGTTCTAATTATTAAACCCTAAATTATAAACCCTAATTGAATTAAATTAATAAAATTGCAATCTCTCAATTAATGAAAACAACCTACATTCCAATTAGATCTTAAGCACTTTAATAGACAATCGAGTCGTCACAAGTGATCTCTCTTCATATAAATTAGCGATTTGATTATTTGTGTGATCTATTAGGTTTTTAACTCTCATTACCCAAACTAATCATTTTGCTATCGGTTCACTCTCTTGATTTTTTACCGAAGAATGCAAATACGACAAACAATCACAACATCCAATAGATTGACATCAACAGTAATCAAATTAACATTGATTTAAGAACAAATCCCAAAAGGAGTTTAAAACATCCTTAAACAAAATTCATCATCCTCATATCCATCTTATATATCAAATGAAAGAAATAATAAGATGAATTGAGAAAGTTAACTTGGAATGGATTGGGAGTGGCAATAGCAACAACATCTCCTTCTTCTCTCCTCTTCCTTGGTTCTTTTCAAAAGTGCCAAATGGAGGCTCTCTTGATTAGGTCTTTTTTTTTTCTTTTTATAGTGTTTTTGCCTTTTAGGGTAAAAACTAGGTTTTAAACAGGCCAAAAAGTCCAAAATGACCCTCTAAAAATAGAAATGGAAATAGACCCCCATGCTTGTATCTTGTCACGATCGTGGCCCTTGAAAATGGGGTTTTGTCACGATCGTGGCCTAACTACCATAATCGTGACCCATGATGTTTGTCTTTTGTCATGATTGTGACAAGGGTGTCATGATTATGACTATGACTGGTGTAACATCCCGTTTCCAGAGAACGGGTCGGACCAGAGAAACGGGTCCAGGTGTGGTAAATTACCACACCTCATG
>JANQBM010252926.1:0-21687 GCA_025594535.1 Erythroxylum domingense | reverse complement strand
GTTCTTATGCTTATGATGTATGTGATGCCATGTGGAGTTTGATAGTTGTTTCACGTAGCGTTCCATTATCTTAGGTTGTGTGTCGGAATGACCTACGGGCGTCCCGATGCGTACCCTAGGGTAATGGGGGGTTACACTTGCTATTCAAGATATCCAAGCTATAGGAATTGTTAAAGAAAAGGAAGTTAGGTTGACTTTGTTCTTAAAGTTACAAGCTTTGTTGAAACCATATGGTGACTACATGGCGTGTGTCCATGTATCTGAAGAGAATAAGGTCAACTCCCAAGAGTAGTAATTTATCAAGAAATTTCTCACTTTTAATTTCGGTCCATCTTAGTTCAAAAATAAGACTTTATTTCAGGTTTACTTCTATTCAGTTTAATGACTTAAATTCAGTTCAATTTTATGTTTTTTTCTTTTCCTTTTGAATTTCGGCTGTTATGAAGCCATTATAGATGTGTTTTAATTAGTTTTATTTCCATTTTAGAAACGACACGTTGGAAATTTTGAGTGGCTAGTTTGTGACACACCAAAAATTTCTCATCTTCCTTTTTAAGCTCCGTATGTTTCCATTTGTGTTCCAGCCAGAAGAAAAAAATAATTTGTGAGATTTTCTGGAGGTCAGTCTATTAGGTTATGTCAAATTCTCCATCCACTTTTATGAGGCTTATGAATGAGGTACTTAAACCTTTCCTTCACAAATTTGTTGAAGTGTACTTTGATGATATCTTGATCTTTTCTAAATCTCTAGATGAACATGTGTTGCATTTGAAAAGTGTCTTTGATGTCTTAGCTAGAGAGTCTTTGTATGCCAATGTTGAAAAGTGCCATTTTTGTGATCATTCTTTGACTTTCCTAGGATTTTTATATTAGCCAAGATGGTATTAGGATGGATCCCTCAAAGGTCCAAACTATTCTAGATTGGCCAGTCCCAACAAGCCTTTTCCAAGTTATAAGCTTTCATGGTTTTTATTCATTCTATAGGAGATTCATTAGGAATTTTAGTACTATAACTTCTCCTATAATCGAATGCAAGAAAAAAGATGATTTTAAGTGGATAAGTCAAGCCATTATTGCATTTAACACTTTGAAAATTTTGATCACAAAGGAACTTGTTTTAAAGTTAGCTAATTTTAGTGCACCATTTGAACTTGAGTGTGATGTAAGTGGGGCTAGGAATAAGAGCTATTTTGAGCCAAGAGGGTAGACCAATTGCATCTCTTTAGTGAAAAACTCAATGATGCTAGAAAAAAATACACAACTTATGATAAAGAGTTTTACGCAATTGTTAGGGCCGTTAAACATTTCCGGCCTTATTTGTTGACCAACCCTTTCATTCTTTTCACTAATCATGATGCTCTAAAATACGTCCAAAGTCAAGCTAACCTAAGTCATAAACATGCTACTTGGGTTGAATTTCTCCAACCTTTTGACTTTGTCATAAAGTATAAAAAAGGGACCATAAATGTTGTTGCCGATCCCTTATCTAGAAAGTTTGTCTTGTTAAGTTCAATGCATGCATATGTTGTAGATTTTGAAGACATTACGGGGCTGTATGAGAGTGACACGACTTTGGTGAGATTTTTGCTAGGACTAAGGAAAACAATAGTGTATTTAGGGACTTTATTTTGCATAATGGTTACTTGTTTAAAAATGGCTCTTGTTGTGTTCCAAATTGTTCTTTGAGAGAAGTCTATAGGGGTGGACTTGCTGGCCATCTTAGGAGGGATAAAACCTTTGAACAAGGCCATTCTTACTTTTATTAGTTGGGGATGGTTAGGGAAATAGCTAGACTTATGAGTGGTTGTAACACATGCAATAGATCAAAAATAACATCCTAAGCCCACGACCCTTACACTCCTTTGCCTACACCAAATAGCCCTTGGGAGGATATGAGCATGGATTTTGTGTTAGGATTGCCTAGGACAAAGGGGGGGTTTGATAGCATTATGGTAGTTGTGGATAGATTTTCTAAAATGGTGCATTTCATTCCTTGTGTTAAATCTAATGATGCTCAACATGAGATGGATTTATATTTTCATGATGTTGTCAAATTGCATGGCATTCCAAGAAGTATTGTAAGTGATAGAGATGTGAAGTTTGTGAGTCACTTTTAGAGAGTGTTACAGGCTAGATTAGATACAAAACTCAAATTTAGTACAGCCTTTCACCCATAAACTGATGGCCAGACTGAGGTAGTTAATAGGTCTCTTGGGGGAATTTTGAGAAGTCTTTTTAGGGAAAAATTAAGAATTGTGATGCCATAATGCCACAAGGATAATTTGCATACAATTGTTCAAAGTCTAGGTCCATGGAGTACTCACCATTTGAAGTTATCTATGGAGCCAATCTAATGACTCCGATCTGTTTGAGCCCTTTTTTGCAAGATAGGCCTTTTCAAAGCATTCCAGATGAGAAGAGGGCCCTAGAAATTGTCAAGATTCATAAGTAGGTTAAGAAGAACATAAGTAAGCATAACGAAGCTTATATAAGACAAGCCAAAAAGAAGAAAGCTGTGGAGTTCAACGAAGGTGACTTGGTTTGGGTTTATTTGAGAAAAGAGAAATTTTCTAAGGCTAGGAAGTCCAAGTAAAGTGATAGGGCAGATGGTCCATTTAAAGTGCTTAAGAAGATCAACAACAATGCATACAAGATTTAGTCACCTGATCATTACCAATTGTCTAATAGTTTCAATGTAAGTGATCTAAAACTTTATATGGAGGACACTATGCATGATTCTAGTTCTTAAAATGAGGTAGGTTCTTAAGAGGGGGAGGATGATGGAGGGCCATCAAGCCTTGCTATTCAAGATATCCAAGCTATGGGAATTGTTGAAGAAAAGGAAGTTGGACTGAATTTGTTCTTAAAGTTACAAGCTTTGTTGAAACCATATGGTGACTACAAGGCGCGTGTCCATGTATCTGAAGAGAATGAGGTCGGCTCCCAGGAGTAGCAATTTATCAAGACATTTCTCACTTTTAATTTCAGTTCATCTTGGTTCAAATATGAGATTTTATTTCAGTTTTACTTTTATTCGGTTTAATAACTTAAATTCGGTTCAGTTTTATGTATTTTTTCTTTTCCTTTTGAATTTCAACTATTATGAAGCCATTATGGATGTGTTTTAATTAGTTTTATTTCCATTTTAGAAACGGTAGGTTGGACAATTCAAGTGGTCAGTTTGTGACACACCGAAAATTTCCCATCTTCCTTTTTAAGCTACGTATGTTTCTATTTGTGTTCTAGCCAAAAGGAAAAAAATAACTTATAAGTTTTTTTGCAGATCAGTCTATTGGGTTTCCATTATTTTCCAAAAATAATCAGAGTTTATTTGTTTTCTAAAAACAAATCATATCTGTTCGTTTGTTGTTGTTGTTTTATCGCCAGAATTTCAATCCGACCAGTCTTACAAGAAATTTCATATCTCGGTGTGTGTTCATTAGAATTGAGTGTTTCAAAAATGAGATTATAGTTCACATCTTAAACTAAAAATCTCCAGAAGGGCTCTTCACCCAGTTCAAATCCCAACCTAATCAAAATTCCCAAATTTTCTCACATATCACCAACCATCGCCTAGTCAAACATGTTCACACAAAACCCCACCCTAACTCACTAATCCCATATCCAAATGACCTGATTCTTATGTCGAAATTGTAGTTCACAAAAAGTTCTAAAAAATTCCTATAATTTCCAAAACCTAATTCCCAGCCAAAAGCCCAGCAATCATATTTCCAATAACCTATCCCAGTTTACCCGATAGAGCCTAAAATCATCCCAACACCTTCAAATCACCCCAACTTCATTTCCGATCATTTTCAAGCCATTCCTACATCACCTTCCCACGATCGTGATAAAAGTTCGTGGATCTGGCCATGATCGTGGGGGCTTTGCGATGACTGTAACAAAACCCACTAATCTCAGCCACGATCGTGGGAACTATGCCATAATCGTGCCCTTTTTCTTTTTCCTCAAATCTATCACACAT
Source organism: Erythroxylum domingense (assembly GCA_025594535.1). Taxonomy (NCBI): domain Eukaryota; kingdom Viridiplantae; phylum Streptophyta; class Magnoliopsida; order Malpighiales; family Erythroxylaceae; genus Erythroxylum; species Erythroxylum domingense. Next base: position 17,702 of record JANQBM010252926.1, on the reverse strand, counting down.
ATTAACTTCATTTACTCTCTCAATCTATCCCTAATTGATCATCTTAAAAGCTTTCATGCATTACTCTATTTCATCTTAAAATGTTAACTATGGGGATTAAGAACTTAAAAGCATTCAATAAATCATGGATCTTTTCCTATCTCATATCCAAATACATGATACATATGTGTTTCATGACATCATTTGTCAAAGTAATCATATTATTCAACATACATTCACAATAACAATTCAAATTAACCTAAGGGACTTTTATTTATCTCATTATCATTCATCTCATCTTCCAATTTGCATCTTATATATTTATATTCTCAATCAATTCAGAATAATAGAAGCATAGTCATCATAAAGTTCTGATCTTAATTTCCATTGACATATTCTTACGCTAAATCATAACTTTTATCACATTAATCAAATAACCATTTCAAGTCTAATTTCAACTTCTCAATGTCATAAAATTTTGTTTTAATCTAACTTTTCTTATACACTTTAAATCTTGTCATTTCTACCATAACTCTATTTTTTCTCAATCAATCCATAAAATATATATTCACATCAATATCAATTCATAGATACACAACCACAGCACAATTCTGATATCATAGTCAATGATACAACCATAATCATAAATGATTTGAACCTTTATCTATCATATCAAACTATGTACTATTTTTTATTTCTAGATATCCACAAAATTCCATTTTCTCACATTCTGACAAATCATCAATCTTTTTATTAGTTCTAACAACTCAATTATTAACGAATGCTTACGCGTGTGACTCGTGTATATATGACTCAGACTGGGGATCAATTGCCACTGCATGCTATGACATGTCTAAAATGCATATACACTGACACATATTTTGAAAATGCCCATGTAAGATACTAAGCCTGGGCTCTGATACCAAATTATAGCATCTCACTTCCACCGAGCACGTATCTGTACATCCCAAGGATATTCGGACACATGCCCTATGAAAGCAGTGTACTAGAGCAATCAAACATTCAAACTCATTGAAAATTTTTCTCCCTTCAAACATCACACGCATATTACCAAAAACCACTAATCAAACTTGGGCCCACTTTTTATAAACATCAAAGTCACAATTGTTATTATACTCATTGAGCAACCTCATTTACAAGCATTTCCAATTTGTAAAGTCATTACAAAACATAATTTATTCATATAAAATGGTTCGATATTTGCGGAATACATTCTTTAAGACTAAAATAATAAAAAAACATATGTAGACGCCAACTGATCCCAACCTCTATCTTTTATCTGAATGCATTGGTTAGACTCCAATTTGTCTAACTAGAGATCTCCCTGAGCCAAAAAAATGTTGCAATATTGGGTTGAGTTTTGCGAACTCAGTGAGTGAACCATCCTCGATAGCTCACTCAATCACATAACACATCAATTCATGTAATCACATAATTCACATCAATTCACTAATCTTCATGTTGAATCACATACCCTTCACATTCACTTAATTCATATTTCACATTCAAAAATCATTTAGAATATTTATTTCAATCATTTAAATCATACATATCAAATGCATATGCATTGCTCATAAGACTGACTTTCAATTGTTATTATTATGATCAAGTGCCTGTAACTGTCCCATATTCACTGTGGATACTAGCCTTATTAATAACTGTCTCTTATTAGTTGGGGATGCAGGGCTCATTTTACTTAGTGACCTAGAAGCTCTTACAACATTATGAGCTTTATGCTCTTTTTCAGTGGCTACTCCCGTCACAACAGCCTTTATCTTTTATGCATTCATGTAATGAAATGCACTACATTCACATATTTTCAAATAGTCACTAGTGCTCAATTTTTCTCATTCACATTCACATATATTCATCGGATCGAAGTCCGGCATTCAACAATAATGTTGAGAATCATTTATTTCAGGCCAATTCACATACAATGAGCACTTCCTATGTTCTCACATTTATCAAACTCCTCGGACTATTAATGTTTGGAATTGTATCAATCAAATTCACATTCAGTAGTAATTCAATATAGAAATTTAAAACAGAACAAACAATGAAAGTAAGACCATCTAAGTAGACTCACAAATGCTCCCTTTAGCTTATTTCCTTGAAGTCCCGACAATGTCTAAAAGCGATCACTCGACGTGCTTCTCTATATGCAATCATTTACATTTATATGTCACTCATGTGCATTTTCATAAGAATAATTAGTCATAAATACATTTATGAATATATCATGTATCATGCATGTTCAATGACAATTTCTCGGGTATATTTCTTTAATACTCTTTATAAATAATTTATAACACCTTCAAAACATTCTTTTAATCCGTAATACCCCTTTTCACTTTAATCCTTTCATTCAACATCAATTAAATTCATTTAAGAAATCATTTCAACATTAATACTTATATGGAAACATCCTAGCCTTTATTAGTCTGAAAATCACTCAAAAATAAGACCCTTTGCATTTCCTCTCGGGTCACAATTGTAGAAGTGCACAATTGTGACTTTCCTTCTTTCTCAATAGAGTCATGATCGTGCAGGTGCACAATCGTGCCCTACTACATTTTTCTTCCTCCTTTCTTCTGTTTATCTGAAACTCATATACATTTTAACACCAAGTTCACTCCAATTTTCTATATTACTTTACCACAAACACAACATCATTCTATACTCATTCATATACCAATTTGTTTTCATGAAAATATCAAACTCTAATCAATTGATTAAACCTCTTCAACTACATAAATATCATTCATGAAACCTATCCTTTTCCATAACATTATATCCATTTTATCAAACATTTCATTATCAAAATTCTATCATTTATAGTTGATGAACTCTTCATTTTTACTTCAGTTTTAGATCAGTAACATCAATACATCATTCAACAATTCATGATTGTTCATAAACCCCAAACATAGTACCTATTCCATATTTTTTCATATCAAAAGTTCTGCATTTTTTTCTAGATTTCAGGTCAGATTTGTATGACCATTATGACCTAGACAATGAGGTATTTAGACAAAATCTTCTCCTAATCAAACGTTCCACAATGTCTTAATTGTTTAATGACATCAATTTCATGCATTTTGGTTCAGTATCATGCAAGTTATAATGAAAAAGCTACAGACTGTTTTCATACCTCTATAGAACACAATTCTCAATGTCAAGCCAAATTTCAAGACTTTTAAGGACAGATTTCAAACTATATTCCTTCATTAAAAATGTAGCTATATGTATGTAATTTACTCTAAATCAAAATCCATCGAATTTGGATATTCACATATCAAGTTATGTCCAAAATACATATGTATGTTCAGTAAAAACACTACATATAACATGCTCCAGCCCACTTCGTTGCTAAAATCCTTCATCTTGTTAATCATATCACCAAATTTGCTTCTTCCTTCACCACACCATTCATGCATGCATCAATCCATAAACATGGAAACATACACCACTCACGCATGCATCCAATTTACAAACATTAAAACCTCATCTTAATATCATTTACACTACCCATACAACTTTAAGCATCACTTACTTGCTTTAGAAAAATTTGACCACTTGAGAGGGGTTAGAAGAGATTTCAGTGGATGGAGAAAAGAAAAAAATAGAAAGAAATAGAACAAAATATGTACTGGAATGTTTTCTTTGCGAGGTGTAACATGGGTAAAATGCAGAAGTTAAGTGTTTAAGTGATGGATGAGAAATAAGGAAGAAGGTGTTTTCTGTGGAGACAAAACAAAGGAGCTACAGAAACTTTCTTACCCAAAAACATGACTAGGTGGCTCCATCCCTTAATGACACATGTCCTTTGGCATGTCTTACACTTGTCATCCATTTAATTAGCCCATATGTCACTTGCTAATTGCTCCACTTGTCACACATTAATCTATCCATTTATCACTCCATAATTAGTCCATTTGTCAATTAATTCTATTTGTCTCTTATTTCTATATTTTTCTTAGTCCAAAATACTCCAAATTTTTGATAAGTTTCTAAAATATCCGAAATGTCTCCAAAAATGTGAAATTAATTCTAATACACCCCAATTCAATTTTCAAGACAATTAATCCATAATTCACACTTTAATCACATAAAAAATCATTTATATTTGGAAAATGTCAATGAATGCCTGTACAATTATTTTTATTAGTGACAACATTATTCACGTGTATGTGTATGCCATATAATGCATGAAATGCACTTCTAAATTCTCAATGAACTCTCATATATAGTATCCTAGGGTTCTAACCCTAATCATGGGATAATGGAATGTTACATTTTGTGTATATGATGATTAACATTTCATAAGTTATTGTAGAGATGCTTTTAAGTTAGAGTGATCATTGAAATGATGTAGGAATAAAAATGCAGAAAATTTGACTAGTAAATGAATGTTACATGTTCTGTTTTCTATGTATATTAATGTGAATTTCCTTGAGTGTTATAAAGATGAGTTAGAATGATTTTTGAAGTTAAAGAAAAGGCTAAAGTAGTGTCTTGAAATGAGGTGAATTAAAATTATAAGTTAGAGATGAAATGAAGGTGTTAATGAAGTTGAAAATGTGTAGAAAGCTGATGATGAATGTGTACATGTATATGTTATGTTTTTAGTGTTATGCTCAAACATAGATTATGATTTGTTTATGATTAAGATTGAGCTGAAAGGGAATTGAGAATGAAGGTGAAATGATGGGGAATTAAGCTAGAAATGATATGCTAAGCATAAGAGATGATAGAGGTAACTTGTAGGAGTTGGAAGAGCTGAAAAATGGAAGAAAATTGCTAGGCTTTTTCAGATGGAAGCATCACACGATCGTGGTAATAGGTCTATGATAATGGGAATGCCACAAGAGGACAGAAACTTTCTGCCAATGAAACCCATGATCGTGGGAATGGGTTATAAGTGAAAAATGTTTCTTTTATGTATGTGTTGAAACAACAATTGGTTAGGTACTTTCATATGATGCATCTAGGCTTGAATGAAGCTTGAATTGAACCTAGAATGATTCTTTAACAAGTGATTAAAAGATTGATATGTTTAGGGTGATGATTGAGGATATAAATTAAGAGTGAATTGTTATATATGAAGTGTTCAAATCTGGAATTTTGGAGATGTTATATATAAGAAAGTGATCCTATAAAGGCTTATGTGATTCAAAGAAGATGAGAAAAGTGTATTAAGTAAAAATGAATGAGAAATTAGATATTTTAAGATCTTATAATGCTAGAAAAAGGATTAGAGAGCATGTATGTGATAGATATATGATTGATAATATTAGAATGACCAAGTTCTCAAAAATGTAAACCTAAGTTCAAATTAGACATATATGAATTTTGAAGTATGAATGATCAAAAGATGAGATTAAAGAAACATACCCGAAATAGTCAAATTGAGCATGCATTATATATTGACATATACATATATGTATAATTGAATGTTTAAGTGATTGTGTAATTAGTAATATGTGTACAATGTGTATTGCATGTAGTTGATACATAGGATTGAATGTCCATATCCAAACATTTTCGAATGATGGAAGAAAATGCTAATCTGGAGTGTACTGTAAGTCGACCTAAATGGTCTTACTTTAAATGATTGTTCTGTTTAAATTTCTATATTGAATTATGATTGATGTGAATGTGAATGTGACAATTTCGGACACTTACAATCCAAGGAATTTGATAAATGTGAACGAATTGGAAGCGTTCAATGTATGTTAATTGGCCCAAAATAAGTGATTCTTAACATATTTGTTAAATGTCGGACATCGATCCGATGAAAAGTATGAATGTGAATGTGAATGTGAAGTTTGAACAAAACTGACTGATTGATATTTTGTGAGTTGATGCTTTTCACTACATGAATGCATGAAAAGATAAAGGTAGTTATGACCAGAGTAGCCACCGAAAAAGAGCTTAAAGCTCAGAATGTGATTAAGAGTTAAAGGCTCATTATGTATAATGAGCCTGGTATTTCCAACAGATAAGGGACAGTTATTAATAAGCACAGTATCCACAATGGATATTGGACAGTGAAAAAGGCACTCAATCACAACAACGTAATGATTAGAAAGTGAGTCTTATGAGCAATGCATATATATATTATATGTATGTTTAAATGATTTTAATGTACTGTTTGAATTGTTTTAGATGTGACATATGAAATAAGGGATCAACATGTTATGTGATGCTATATGGCAATTAGTTAAACGATGTGCATTATATGATGACATGAATTGTATGTGAATTTGAAATAAGAACTGTTACGTGTTATATGTTATGAGTGAGCCATTTGGCAAAACTCACCAAAATTACAACTTTGTTTTTTAGGCTTGGACAAGATATCCAGTTAGACAAATTGAAATCTAGCCACTGCAATCGAGTAAGAGGTAGAGGTTGGGATCAGTTTGCACCTGCATATGTCTATAGTCTTTTTGTATTTTGAAATTGTATTCCATAAATATAGTACAGTGTTTATGTGTATTATAATGTGTAATGACATTCATGACTAAGTACATTTATGAATGTAACAAGTCAAAGCGAGCTTCAGTTGTAATAAAAATGTGTTGTTGCTTGAATTTAGATTCATTGTGAAAACTGAAACGACGTTTTTTATGTGTGTGATGTGTTAAAAAATTTGTATTAAGTTTGACTGACTGTCCTAGCACACTACCCTCGTAGAGTATGTTCTGAAATATTGTCGGTATGTTCGGGGATATGCCCTATGAGAGTGGGGTGATACAACGATCGTGACCATCATAAATAATTGTGACAGAGAGGAACAAACCATGTATTGTCACGATCATGACAATGTTGTTTCCATCTTTTGAGATTTTTTAATTTTTGAGGGTTTGAGGATATTTTTGGAACTGAATTAATTGGGAAAACTCTATTAATCATTATAAAAGAACAAGAAAAACACCAAAAGAGGTAGCAATTACCAGATAAAAAGAAGATCAAGAAGAGCTTTAGAGAATTTCTAGATTTCCAGATCAAGACTCCATTCAATTTTTATTCTTTTCCCTTTATTTCTTTCATTATCTTGAATGTGTATTTGCATTTCTAAGATTTTTAATATGATTATGGGTTCTAAATCCATATTAGGGGTTATTCTTGAATTATTTTGTTGAACTTTATATTTGTTGGATTCAATACATCTATGAATATTTGTGATAATTTTTATACTTATAATTGGTAATAAATCAAGAAAGTGAATCAAATTATTTGTGTTAAGGTGTGTAATGAGAGTTTCTAACTTAATAGACCTACAATTATCAGGTTAACTAACAACTGAAGAGAGATCTTAATTGTGAAATTAAATTATCCTTAAGATTTCTTCAAATCTAATTTAATTATTTAGGAATAATTTTATGAATTGAGAGATTATAGTTCTATGATTATCAATTTCAATTAGGGTTACTTGATTAGATCTCGAGCGAGGGTGATAAAAACTTTAGGATATCTAGGATCAAGCATAATTGGATTAACAAGATAAAGGGAAACAAAATAAGGATAGAATATTTCCCAAGTCTTCAACTTTGATCAACCTTAATTTTATTGGCAGCTTAATTGTTCAATTCTTTACTTGTTTTGTTTTATAAGTTGTTTTAATTTAAAATTATTTATTTTAATTTAAATCAATCTTTAGTACCTTAGATAAAGTTCTATTCAAGTTGTTAGGTGTTTATTAGTCCTTGTAGGAACAATACCTTTGATACTACAAGATATGATTCGTATATTTGTAGTATTGAAAGTTTTATATTATAAAACTTGTCAATAATAGATATTTGAATGGTTATTTACAAATATATTTAATAAGAAATGGCTCTCCATCAATAACTCAGTCCTTAATATCTCTTATCTAGGAGATAATAAAAGATCAATTAACTAATCTCGAACTGAGATGCTTTCTAATCCCATTATAATCTCTGAAATTGAAAATGCTCTAAGATCTTTGAGCCTTTTCAAGGCTCTAGGACCATACAGGTTCAAAATCAACTTCTTTAGCAAATCTTGGTCTCTTACCAAAGACTTAGTTGAGAATGTCATACTGAAATTTTTCAAAGAGGAGAGAATGTTGAAAGAAATCATAGAACCTTTATCACCCATATACCGAAAGGTAAAAAGCAAAACTCAATCAAAGACTACTGACTTATAGCCTATTGCAACTTTAAATACAAATTCGTAGCAAATCTTCTTGAAAAAAGGATCAAGATAGTTCTTGAAGCTCAAGTAGACCAATTATAATGATCATACATCATAAGAAGCCATATTGGTGATAACATCATCATTGTTCAAGAGCTTTCAAGCATTATTTTAAGAAAAAAATAATAGGAATTCCACCCTCAAAGTTGACTTACATAAATCTTATAACACAGTGGAATGCTCATTCATTCTCAAGACACTCAAACCTTATTTCTTTCTAGAAATTTATATAGCATGGATAGAACAATGCATAAAAATTGTGTCTTTTAATAGTTTCATTAATGGAGAAGCCACACAATAAAAATCTGCAAAGATATCAACCAAAGGGATCCCATATCCTCCTACCTATTTCTAATGATGATGGTGTTTAATAAGATCCTAAAAAGAGAGAGTTGTAGAGGAAAATCAATGCTTCAAGTTCCATTCTAGATGTAAAAAACTAAAAATTCTAAGATTAAATTATGCTAATGACTTATTTTATTTTCAAATTTTGATGATGGGAACTCCATTTTTTCTTTTGTCATTGCCTATAAAATGTTTAGAAATTTTTCTAGTTTGCATACAAATAATGATAAGAGTGGCCTATACCTATCTACAAGTGCATCTCACTAAGATGCACGGTTAACTTCCATTACTGACTTTAGGTATCTATAACTCCTTATATCATATCATAGCATACTGAGTGCCTTAACTAAGCCTTCATATTGGGATTATAAGCCTCTTCGTGAAAAGAATCAGCAAAGGATTATAAGTTGGAGCAATAAGACATTGTCTTTAGTAGGAAGAACATAATCAATCAATTATGTACTTAGCTCCATTAATGTATATTGGGCTTCAAACTTGGCAATTCATTATGCCATGGTGAAGGTCATTGATAGAATATTAAGAATACTATTATGGTCTGGTTCTAATAATAGTGAAGTAAGAGTCAAGATCAAGTGGTCAACGTTTGCCAACCTAAGAAACAAAAAGGCTTGGACATTAACTTGTTAATGAAAAATAATATAATATTGGTAACTAAGAGAATCTAGCGGCTATTCAGGGACAAATATGCATTATGAGACAAGTGGGATCATGCCTACTACATCGAAGGGCATAACTTCTAGAGTTTCAAACTTCCGATGCTAACACTTCCTCAATTATAAAGTTCCAAGTTAGTTCAAAAGATAGGGTGTGGATGGAATTCATAAATATTGTCATAGATGGAAGGAACCTGTCCTTTTAAGATGATAAATGGTGCCCCTATGGAGAATTTTAATAGAGATTTTTTTATAGACTTTAAGAGATTAGAAGAAATAGAGGAAGAAGAAACATAGTTGGTAAAAATATTATATCTCTCTTCTATATTTCCATGGCAATAAATACAAGGCAACAACAGTGGCTCAATCCACTAACAGATTTCAACAAACAAATAGAAGATGCTGGCTACTTATTCAGCCATAACAAAGTAACTAATTAACAATTAACTACTCCTATTTTAAAGCTACTAATTCTGAAGTCAATTAACAACCAAGTCAACTAATAACCAAAACTTGAGCAATAGAATAAGACTAGGTCCAATAACTCTAACCATGTACACCAATGTTGCCCCTTAAGACCCAAGCAACCTATACACCACCTATGCACATATCATTCCCCCTCTTTAAAGTATCATTGTGCGTAAGGATGAAGTTGGGATAAGTGCGTGAAAAACATCATAGATTTTCCCAAGTGACATCATCCTCTGAAGTCCCTGCCCACTTAATCAAAACTTCAGTCTTAGGCCTATATTTTCCCCTTCTGAATGATTTTACGATCTAATGGTTTTGCGATCTAACACTTTCTCTGATATTGGTAATATGACTGATTCATCTTGAATGGGTGGTAAAGCTAGCAAGGCTAGAGGTCTGTTCCCTAGATATCTTCATAAGAGGCTCACATGGAACACATCATATACTTGGACTCCTGGTGGCAAAGCTAAATGATATGCAACCGACCCCAACTTTAGCCAATATCTCAAAGGGTCCAAGGAATCTATGATATTATTTCACCGAGCTGCAAAAAGCTACTGAGGATTGGCAGTAAGGCTATAGCTTCAAATAAATATAATCACGTACCTAAAATTGTACCTCTCAACGATGTTGATCCGCTCGGTTCTTCATCCTCCCTTAGGCCAGAACCAAATTACATTTCAAGTATCGTAAAATTGTTGCCCGATCACATAAATGTTCATCCATAACTTATACTCGTGTTGTCCTTGAAATGTAAAGAAGTAAGTTTAGAGGAGAAGCACCATATATAACTTCATAAAGAGTAATTTTGGTAGCTGAATGTTGGCTTGTATTATAACTAAACTCAGCCCACAGTAACTAGTTAATCCATTTTCGGGGTTGATCTCGCGTGAAGCACGACAAGTATTGCTTGAGTACATGGTTAGTAACCTTAGTCTGACCATCCTTTTATTAGTGGTAACTTGAACTCATTTTGAGTTCTTTTCCCTGAAAATCACTCTCAAAAATTTTATACCTGTTAGATACAATGGATTAAGGCACCTTGTACACTTTGATAATATTGGAGATAAACGCCTTAGCCACGGTGGTTGTTATATAGGGATGATGAAGAGGAACAAAGTGGCTATATTTAGTGAGTCTATCAACCACCATCATAATGACTGAAAACCCTTGTGATGATGATAGTCCTTCTATAAAATCCATAGAGATGTCAGTCTATACCTTAGTTGGGATTGGTAGTGGTTGAAGGAGACCAACTAGATGCAAACTATCGTTCTTAAAGTGTTGACATGTATCACAATGTAATAAAAATTGTTTTACCAAATTACATAACCCAGTCTAAGTGAAATTGTTTTGAATTCATGCCAATGTTTTATGGTATCCAAAGTGGCCCCCAATAGGGGAGGTATGGCAATCTGTGAGAATGGCTAGTAGTAGAGACCAATTAGGACTTAAGTAAATTTTATTTTTAAAAAACCATACCCCATCATGTTGCACATAGAGTGGCTCAGGTTGGTTAAGTTTTCTTTGATCCAGTTGTTTATAAAAAGAGTTATGTTGCACCTCTTATTGTAGAGTAAGCCACCAATCTGCATGAGGTAAGGATACTGCCATCATTTGGAATTCAACCTTCCTAGATAGGGCATCAACTCGTTAATTCTCTCGTCCATATCTATACTCTATAACATAATTATAGCCTAGGAGTTTTGGGAGTCACCTAACTTGAACCAAAGTTGAGATTTGTTGCTCCAAGAGATACATGAGGCTTTTCTGGTCTGTTTTGACAATGAAAGCATGCCCAAGTAAATATAGACGCCATTTACAAGTGGCTTTGATGATAGCGAGCATTTCCTTTTCATATGTTAATAAGGCCAATGTTGAACCTTTTGATGCTTCATTAAAATAGGTAATGGGATGGCCTTGTTAAGATAGAATCGTACCAATTCCTAGATCACAAGTATCGCTTTCGATAATGAATTGCTGTGAAAAATCTGGGAGCTTCAGAACTGGTGGAGATAAAACAACTACCTTTAATTTTTGGAAGACATCCTCTGCTGCCTCAGACCAATTAAAACGTTCTTTGGTGAGAAATTGCGTTAATGGGGTGGCAATACTTCCAAAGCTGCTAATAAACTTACGATAATACCCTGGAAGCCCCAGAAAACCCCCTTAGTGGTAGTTAGTTTTGGCCACTCCTGTACTGCTTGTATTTTTCTAGGATCCACAGCTACTCCTTTTTTTGAGATGAGGTGCCCTAAGTAGTCTACTTGAAGTACCCTAAAATGGTATTTCAATTGCTTTGTAAATAACTAATGCATCTTTAATGTTGTCAAGAATGTCTGAAGGTATAGTAGATATTCTTACCACAAGCTACTGTAGACTAAGATATCAACAAAAAACACTAGGATAAACTTATGCAAATGAGGCCGAAAAAGATCATTCATTAGACTCTGAAAGGTGGCAGGGGCATTTGTGAGTCCAAATGGCATGACCATGAATTCATAATGCCCCTCATGTGCGCAAAACACAGTCCTTGTGGTATCATCTTTATGGAGTCTGATTTGGTGATAACCAAATTGCAAATCTAATTTTGAATAATGTTTGGAGCCATATAATTCATCTAGGAGTTTGTCAATTACAAAAATCGGATACTTGTCTTTAATGATGATCTTGTTAAGAGCTCGATAATCTACACAAAAGCACCAACTCCTATCCGATTTTTTAACTAATAACACAGGTGAAGAAAATGTACTACAACTTAATCTGATCAGTCCTAAACTCAAAAGTTCTTACACTATCTTTTCGATTTCTAATTTTTGGTTGTAACGCCCCACTCCCATCTAACACGTGCCCGTACGTCATTCTAACATATGAGCCCATGCCTAATGGAAGTAATGCGATAAATCAGTCACTTTCACTTATCTCATGACATCATAATTTAAAACATAATTATTCAATTTCTAAAACCCCAATTCATCATTTTCATTTCATAAAACCTGATATACAATGTAGCATTACATACATCATCCCTATATGTACATTATCAAAAGCTAATCATAGTTTACAACTCTGTTTACAAAATATGCTACATACATGAGAAATAATACAAAAATTTTATCTAAATCCTTCAGTCCTAGCTGACCAATCTTTGAGTCGTTTCTTCTATCCAAAAGTAGTATTATAACTCTTCTAATTTATCTTAAAAGCTAAGTCACCTCTCTTGAACCTGAAAAGTTAACGTTGCAATTTTAGTGAGTTTTGTTGACACAGTGAGTTAACCATCCTCGATGGTTCACTCATATCACAAAGCACAACAATTCATATAATCACATTTATCATCACGTAGCATCACAAAACACTTTGTTCAAAATTTTCACTTTTTTTTTCATTCAACACAATTCAACAATACATTGCAATCATTCAAAACATACATATCAAATGTATGTGCAATGCTCTTGAAACTCATATTCAATTATTACGTTGTTGTAATTGAGTGCCTTTTTCATTATCCTATATCCATTGTGGATATCGGGCTCATTAATAACTGTCCCTTATTTGTTGGGGATACAAGGCCCATTATACATAGTGAGTTAGAGGCTCTTACCACATTCTGAGCTTTAAGCTCGTTTTCACTGGTGACTTTGGTCATAACTGCCTTTATGTTATCATGCATTCATGTAATAAAATGCATCACATATATTAGATCAATGTCTAGTGCTCTATCATTCACATTCATACTCAAGTTCACAACTTTCATTAGACCTTAGTCTAACATTCAACATTTAAGTTGAGTATCACTTATTCAGTCAAATTCACATTCAATAAGCACTTCTAATATGTTTTTCATGCATCAAACGCCTCGAACATTTAATATTTAGAATCAACACATTCACATCATATAATAATTCAATATAAAATCTAAACAAACATACTCATAGTTTGCTCCAAATAGCTTATTGCCATGAGTTCCTGGCAACATCTGGATGTTGTTGTTCTAATTGCTCTTCTATATCATGCAACACACATTTACACACATTACAACATTGCATAATCACATAAGTACTCATTTATGCACATATGTATTTATGTCAAGTACAATGCATGCTCAATAACAATCCTGGGTACATTTCCTTAATAACACATCTCATAATCATTCAACATCTTTCAATCATTCTTTAATACCTAATGCACTTTACTCACTACAATCACCTAATTCATTAGCAAGTAGGGTCATTTGAGATCTCATTCAAGCCTAACTACAATATAAAGAAGTACTCTAACATTATTAGGTTCAAACAACACTCAAAAGACAACCTTTTTTCTCTGTAGGTCTGCCCACAATCGTGGTGTCCCTTACAAGATCGTGACAGAAACTTCTGGGGCTGACCACGATCATGGTGGTCCTACCACGATCTTGACAAAACTATATTCTGGCCAGGCCAAGATCGTGGGGTAAGGGCCACGATCTTAGGGTGAGGGCCACGATCGTGCCATGCACTTTCTTCCTTCATTCACACAAATTTAACACACCTACTAACATCAATTTCATTACAAATTTTCTAGAATCCACATACACTAATGCAAAATCATTTCATCCTAATTCAACTACCAACTTGATTGCATTAAACTCTCAAACCTATACTCATTTAATTCACCATTTCCAATTAAACCTCATCAGTTATGAAATTCTATCTCTTTTTATAATATATCTCATTCATACTGCATCACACAATTCATTTCCATAGTTCGTCACTTAGGATTTGTAACCTCTTTATTTTTACCTCAAACTATCTCAGTAACATTCATAATATAACTCTTAACTTAAGGTTCATTAATCAAACAAACATAAAACATTTCATCATCTTTCATTATTATACCTAATTCTCATTTCAGGAACATTACTCCACACCTTTCTTATACCTTAAATTCTCAATCTAATTCATCCACAATACAGCCTATATTCATGATTTTTTATATTCTCAAAATAAAAATACAACATATAAATTCATTCATTAATTCCTTACTCTCATTATCACACTAAAAATAGAACATAATCACATCTCTTCATTTTTCAACTTTCAGCACTCTTTCAAGCACCATTTTCATTTTTAATCATCTCAAAACCACCTATAGCACAACTCATAAGTTATCACTCATCAAAACACAAAACCAAGATATAACCCTATTTACTTCTTCATTCACGCATCATCATCATATTTCAACTTCTTTTTCGTAATCATTCATCCCTTAATCTCTCATCATAAATACTTTTCATTAAGCAAATCATTAACAATATTAACACACTGAAATTAGAAAATAAACCTTTTTATTATTACACCTACGTTAAAGCACATATAAAATTTCATCATCAAATCATCAATCTCAAATCACTCATCATGTTTTTTTCATTTACCATTATTTATGGAGATTAACAAGCTACTTAATTGATTAAACTCCAAGTTCTTCAAAATCACCAAGAAACCCTAACTCCTCACGTCATACAATCATCATCTTGAAGGTGGAATAGGTTAGGTTTTCTTGTGGCAAATGAAGAAGACAACAAGATGGGAGTAGCAAGTGAAAGGTGAGAGAAAGCTTCAACGTTGATGAAGGTAAGATGGTTATCGTGAATGGGGAAGAAGAATGAAGGAGATGAAGAAGATTACGAAGAAAAGAAGAAAGCAAGATATAAAACAATTAAATGGTCTTTGAAGTTAAGAGAATCGTGGGTTAAAACATGGCTTGGCAAGTGACACTTGTCACTTGCTACATGTCCATTTTCTAAAGGTTTCACTTGGTCCTCTTTATTAAATAATCCATTTATCTCTAATTTCTAATCTAATTGTCTCCTAATTTTCAATGACATTTGTCAATAATTCCTAAAGACATTTTATCAAAATTTACACTATCATTTGACTCTTATTTCTACTACTATTTATCAAATTTTTTGCCAATTGGCATTTTTCCTAGTCTAAAAGTATTCAAAATTTCCAGAAATTTCCTAAATTTCATCAAAAATTCTAAATCAATACTTATACTCACCAAATCAATTTTCAAGACAATTACTCCACAATTCACATTATAATCTCATTTATAAATCAATTATACCTAGAAAGTGTCAATAAATGCTTTTAATATGGTCAAAAACTAATATTCACAAGTATGTGTATGCTATATTATGCATGAGCAAGAAATGCACGTCCTAATTTCTTATTGCTATTTCTCTCATGTTCAGTATTCTAGAGTTCTAACCTTTAACATTGAAAACGGGATGTTACATTAGTAGTAAGGATATCTGTATGGCTTGACATTAATTGGTTTACTGTTAAGGTGTAGCAGAATCCAATGGTTGTGGTCTCGATGTGGTGGCAGCTACGTCGGTGACTTAAAAACTTACTTGAATTCTTCTAAAATGAGACTCAAGTCCTTTGGATACACTTGTTTTTCCTCCACTTCCTGTATAGACAACAACTAGAGAAAGAGACTTGTACCTTAGATGTAAGCATTCTTTTTCTCTAAGAGCTTGCCCATTTGTTTAATGCCTTGAAGGGTCTGTTTTATATAACCATCGAGAAAGGACATTCTGAGTTGCTTGTAATTTGTTTCAATAGGTCCTAGCATCACCAACCATTGCACACCTAGGACAAGTGGGCATGCTACCACTGGAAGAATGTAAAAGTTTGTCTTTGATAGTTACAAATTGTATTGTGCTTTAGGATTAGATTTTATAAGTATTTTAATGTCAATTCAAGTGTTTAGTATGCATTTAGAGTTTAATTAGGTTAGTTTTTGTGTTTAAGTATTTTTATGGGTTAGTTTGAATCTTTGAGCTTAAATTGTATATTTTTGAGATACCTTGATGTGTTTGCTAGTGTTGCAGGGTAAACAGGGAAGAACGGGAAGAGTTAAAGAGTTTTCAGGCCATAAAGCACAGGCCACAATCGTGCACATAGGCCACAATTGTGACAGAAGAGGAAGAACCAGAAGCAGGGAGGGCCACGATCATGCACTGCGTCGGGCTGATAGAAAAACTCAAGTTTCAGATAAATTTGTAGATCGTTTCGACCCTGACTTTGACCTAGAGTCTCAAAGATATAAATAGAATATGATGTGACAGAAGAGCAAGGGAGCCAAGAGCTGCAAAAGAGAGAGACTCTGCTGAAAATTTGAGTGAAAACTTAGTTAGTGATCAATCGATCGAGGAAGGAGACGAAGGAAGAGAGGCACGAAGACACGCTTGACACGACATACTTCCTGAAACAGGTGGTTTCTTGTAGTCACGCCGCCGAGATCCATTCTGAAAGTATATTCTAATTGTTATTTTGATTTCATTGATATATGGAATTTTAGAGATTGATTAAAAATATTTTTCATAGAGTGTTGATGTTTGTCTAAACTCACCTTCGAGTTTATTTATTCTTGAGATTAATAAGATTGTTTTGATTGTGTTTTATTTCGATTTATTGTGATTTAATGCAATTCTTCATAACTGGGTAATAAAATGAGAGGGTGAGTCGATAAAAATCATCGATTTAGGTTAATGAGAGTTAGGTAAATCAATAGGTAGAGAATTGATTCAAACTGGTCGAGTCTTATAAAGAGATCGAGCACAAATTTCCCGTAGGTTAATAGACAACATTAGAACTAATTTAGGATTTGGATAAATTGCGGATCGAGAGATAGCAATTTTCATAATTTGAATTAGGAAATATCAATTAAGGTTAAGAATTATAAATTGAAAGAAATTAATCCACCCTAGGATTATCTAGGTCCACTAAATCGAAAAATTCATAATTGGATATATTTTCTTTAATTTCGAATAAATATCCCCTGTCTCTCAATTGGTCACTTCTAGGTTGAAATTTGGGTTATTTGTGTGAGTTGCTTATGTTTGTTGTAACATCCCGTTTCCAGAGAACGGGTCGGACCAGTGAAACGGGTCCAGGTGTGGTAAATTACCACACCTCATGCTCATGCAGTTGTGAATAG
>JANQBM010252018.1:0-21718 GCA_025594535.1 Erythroxylum domingense | reverse complement strand
GAAAGTGAAATTTGAATTAAGTTGGACTTAATTGAGAAGTTTTAGAAACTTTAAAGATCAATATGTGATATTTGATCATAGAAGGACTAATTCATAATTATGACTAAAGTTTGACTTTAGTTGTAATTTTGATAAAATTCAAGGACATAAAAAATATGATTTTTCATATAAAAGGAAAAATTACAAATTTTGGAGCTAGCACATATATTTTTCCTCTCAAATTAGATTTGAGTTTTCTCTGAAAAGATCTGTGGATACGATTAGACGACGGGCGATTGAACGACTTATAGATTGACGGATTCAAGGCGAAAGGAAAATTTACAACAGGAAATTGAAACAATTTAGTATAACTTTGTTAATTTCTTGTTTTATGTTTCCAATTAAATTTTGTTAAATTTGATTTTGTGGAAAAATTTTAAATTCATTTCGCTGCACTTAGATTCGATCTTGAGTTTATTTTTCAACAGTAATCTCAATAGTATCTTTTCTATCTTATTACATCTATATCTTATTAGATAATCTGTTTAATTGTAGACGTTTTCTGGTTTTGGTGAAGCGCAATTACCGATTCTTATTTATGTTCGTCTTCTCCACGACTATAATATGTGCATGTGTTCATGCATTTTGCTAGGTTTATATCACCATAATCACAATTAGTGAGAACATGTCAATTTGGAAGCAATGCTTAAGACTCCTGCTTTCATTGCATTATTAATTTACACCTTCATTTCAGTATAGTTTGTTGGTAGCCTTATTGTGATCTATACGTATCTCATCAGGAGAAAGCAAGTAAGGAAGAATCAGGGGTAATTCACACCTATAATTCTCTCCATTGAATTAGTGTTATCTCCTGTATTTATAATTTACTGTCTTTAAATTAACCTAGCATCATAGTTTTAATATTCTATATTTCCCTCAGTTTTTTTGTATTTTGATATTTTGACAGTTTATCTATGAAAACTTTAGATACTGAAATGATGGACTGCCTAATCCATTTGGTGATGGATGTATCAAGAACTTCAAAGATGTATTTTTCACAAGTATTCCCCAAACGAAGAATAATTTTAGGGCTAAGGTTCTGAAGAGACCTCAAATTCTGGATATGATGGTTGATTACTGTTTTGTTAACTCAAAAAAAGAAAAGTCAATGAGTGACTTAAATTGAATGGAAATAGCTGATTAGATGATGTTTTCCTGGAATTAAGCAGAATGACTCTTCTACAAACTAGGGAAGGGTGGAGTCTCGTATAGTCTAAGCATTCTAGCTTGGGAAGGATAAGTGGAAACGGGGAAATGTCACTTGATGTTTCTACTTTAATAGTTAAAATTGGAGCAAACTAGTTGATCTAATGGTAACTTGAATTCCAAAAATCAGTGTCCACAAGTACAATGTTCATAAGTAAACATAAGGACATGACACAGAAGGAATGAAGAAATTATTGTTTAAGCTAAATTAGAAACCAAAAGGATAAAGAAAAAGATTGAGGAAGTGGAAAAAAAATGCATGTGTAGGTTATGCTTATTATTTATTAATTTTCTCTGGCAATCAATTACTTTCTTTTCTTTTTTTCCTTCTTCATTTTAATTAAAATGTATCTAAACATTTCACATTATTATTTTGTATAGTATCACCATCATGAGTCTTCATTTAAGTGCTTGTGATATGTAAAGACCCTACAAGCTTCTAAAATCTTAGGCCACCTAGTATGTCAATATATGATTGATGAGACCTCCCTCAAATTTTATCATTTTTTGACAAAATTTGAAGCTTACTCAAATGATGAATAGTTAGTTTTTGTTCTGTTTCTTGACTATTTCTTGAATTACAATCAAATTCAACACAAATATCAATATGCAATTCATGTTTCTTACTATCAATAGTAACTTACATATCAAACACAATGATAAATCACAAGGGAGAATTCGAAACTTGGAGTAATACCAAAGTTGCTTTGCGACATTATTACTTACTCTTTAATTTCTCTTGAATTCATAAGCTTTCAAGTTTCAAGTGTTGGCTTAGTAATCTTCCACTTTTTCAATCTCATCATCAAAGACTTCCAAGATGCTTGGCTTAGTACTCTTCCACTTTTTCAATCTCATCATCAAAGACTTCCAAGATGCACCCCTTAGCATCATTTAAAAATGACAACAAGTGCTTCAACTATATCAGTAACTTGGAGAACATGTTATAGTTCCACATGAAACTTGAGGAATTACAAATGTTCAGTGATCAAGCTAAAATAGCTTGTAAGCCTACCACTAGGATCCTATCTTTTAAATACTCTTATATGTCTATGTTGTAACTAAAATCGGTAATAATTTACCTCAAAACCGTAACTTTTATCAATCTTTTGATTATTGTTCAATAGAGGATATCTAAACTAAAGTGAAAAACACATGAATTTCATTAACATTTTGACATAAAGAAATGGTATTCTATAAGGAATCGGTCAAATAGCTAAATGAGTAGTTCAACTAGCCATGTCCTTCCACTCCTAGTTTTAGCTTTCTAAAGACATCAACAATCTTTACCTTGACATTCATGTTTTCTCAAAGGGTAAAAAGAATAAGAATATTTTAGCATGTGGGATAACATGATATGACTGAAAGTTGAAAAGGAAGATGGAAAAAAACTTGAATCCAAAATCAATCATATCATTTTTTAGTCCTCAAATAAACTGAGGACCAATTCTGCAGTATTTGGATATAAAAATAAATTAATGTAAGAAAAACAGATATCAAGTGATATAAACTCAATTAAAATAGAAGGATAATTCGCACTTAACTAAATTTACTAGCCTTGCTTGAACACGATTGTATAGACTAGCATCGTTTCATGATCATAAGGCTTGCATCTATATATCGCTGCATATAATACGAAAGGCAAAAGGAAGCACTAGAACTAAACATAATCTTAGGTGTACCAATAATGCCCTTGTCTTAACAAACACTTGTTAGCTTCATCACCATCTTATTAACCATAGCTTTTTCTTTCTCTTATTGCAAACCAACTAAGTCTTTCAGAAATAAAAAACAACAAAATCCTAAAAAACTCATCACGATCATAAAATTGCAACAAATATATGTTTCCATTGCTCTTTTCACATTTGGTTTGAATCCAAATCTTTTAGGATGCCTAAAATAACATAAAATTCTTCTTTCTTTCACATGATGCCATTATTTCCACCACCAATTCATAAGCAATGTAAGATTCGTACATATTAGTGAAAATGGCTTCCATACCATGACAAACTTGAACTAAACTCCTAAAAAGATTCAAATTTTATAAGCATGATACTAAATTATTCAACTTTTTAAGATCTAAGAATTGTGATCTACCAGTAGATTAAAATCAATTTCTCAAATCATGTAGATCATGGATTTGATAAGCAGAAAAGCTAGAAAAAGAAACCAAAAAGAGAAAGAGAATCTAAATTAGGGCAACATTAGACAAGTAATTGAACTCACATTGAGGAATCTATGCAATTCATCGTAGTAAAGTAATGAAGGATCTATTAGCCAGTGGACTTTGGTTTCTTTAGTTGCTAAAACTCCAATTCTCTTCTCAAAGCTCTCAATAAACCCTTTTGAGAAGTGTCATTCTCTATAACTACTTAAGCAAAAATGACACTAAGTTTAACGAAGAAGGAATCTTCCTAAAATAGCAAAACATATGGAATTAATATAAATAAGGGCTTTTTGACACTTCTTACTTAAGATGAAAAAATCTCCTCCACTTGCTCCACTATTCTCCTCCATCTGCTTCATCTTTTCCTCCACCATCTCTTAATTGGTCACTGATGTAGAATTTTAAGAATTTTGGTGATCAAGTAGCAGTGGCAATTAAGTGAGTGCAAGTTAGGGTCGGTTAAAAGATTGGGTCAGAATTGTCCATGTCACTTGATTTTGATTGGTCCACGGACCAATTTTGACACATTAGAAGTTTCGTTAGTTTTTTTAATGAAAGACAAATCTAGGTAGTTCTTCTATATAAGTTTAAACTACAAGGAATTTTCCAATAGTTCCAAATGATAGGGTCTTTCAAAACTTTTCCTGAATACAAGATATATCTTTGTCTTTTACCTATAATTATATTATACTTGAATTAAGGTTAAACCAATATTATCAAGAATTACTCTAATAATAATCATTAGACACTTATTGACATGTCTTCGATGCACAAAATTATTTATATGTACATGCTCATTATAAGAAATATATTTTAAAAATTAAGGTTATGGAGAGTCACACGGTTGGATACACGACTGTTTTAGCTAGGTTTTCAATCTAGAGAGCTTGTTATAGATTATTCGATAGCTAGGTTTAGTTATAGATCTTGTTTTAACTAAACACAATCTAAGGAAAACTAGGGTTAACAAAGCTTGTTGTAAACCTACAATTAATAGTTTATAATAGAGGTGTGAAAACAAAAAGACGAGGAAGTGCGTTTGATTATATTTAGGCTGAGATTGAACTTAGAACCAGATTCCAAAATCATTCATCAATTTTCTCATTTTTATGCTATTTAATTTGATTTGCTTTCATTAGTTCAATTTTAATTTATTTTTTTATTTGAAACCAATCAAACCCCCTACACCTAAACACTAATTTCTTTCATCGCAAAAGCTTTACATAGACTCTCTGTGGAATCAACGTACACCCATCACTAGCTATAATTTTAAGTTTAGTTATTTTATGTAGTGTTATGATGCATTAGTTATTTTATGTAATGTTATGACGCACAAGCACCTATCCCTGAAAAAACATTTTGCAAACTTTCTAAAAAACTATTAACCATGATTAATCTATTTTCTACACTTGTTTTTAAAATGAAATGTTATTATTTTATCTACAAATTATTTTTCATGGCCAAAACAATTCTAGTAAAATACAAATTACTTTTTATTTGTCACAATAAATTTGTTCAAATCTTATATTGTTGATATTCTGTAGAATCCTCTTCCTCTTTAACACATATATGTTCCTCCCCATCATCAATCAATCTTAAGTAAGAATTCTTCCTCTTTAAGGTATGTGTATTCATTTCTAACATCAATGAATCCCAGATAAGAATTTAGCTATCTCTAGAGAGAGAAAAAATCTAATTAAGTTTTTAATCCAAAAACCATATTCGTTTACTATTCCCTAAAAAAAATTCATCCTCTCATAAGCCCAATTTAATTTAAGACTAACAAGCTGTTGTTTTCTTGCTATCACCAAGGTGCTATTTTTTTACTATCCGCTTGCTATTCCCTGTAAAAAACACACCTCTTGTAATAGCTCCTTAGACCCCTTGCCAAAGTTTTTTAGAGCTGCTTAGTCTCCAAATGAAACTATCTAGTGGAAAGGTGCTTGGTTTCACAAAAACAAGGTTTAGATTAAGTTAGACAACAAGAGTGGCAATTAATATGTGGTGGCACTCTGATTGACCTTTTTGTGTTAGTTAATATTAAATATCGTAAGTGCTCGGTATTAATGTAGCTAATACTGATAAGTATAGATCGATCTCACAAAGATTATGAATACTAGTACTTACCTTCCCCTATTATCTAGCCTAAAGATTGATTTTAGATTTTTGATAGAAGGAAAATAAAAACTAAAACAATTAAAGAAATAGGAAACGATAATGAATGAAAAGGCGGTGGAATTAACTTTAAAAAACTATCGTTATCAAAAATTGGTATCTAGGTTCGAATCCCCTTAAACCTTGACATGTTGATCTTTTATCATACAATTGTTTTGTTGATGTATTGGACCGTGGAAACTCCTATGGTATGCTAATAGCTGACCTAGAGTTTTTTAAAAACTAATCCTAGGGTCTCTAATCGAATTACTCATGTTAAATCTTATAAGATTATGTTATCAATTTATGAGTCCCTTTATTAGGTTTGACCCTAATCTAGAAGATTTATGTCATCCTATCCGTAGGGTTGCAATCAACTCCTTCTAATTATGGTAAATTTATTCACACTGGGGTTTCTCAATATCTAACTATGAAATCAGATTATGATCTATATAAATAAAACGCGTAATCAGATCATAATGTATCAAACAACTAAATGCATTGATAAAAGAATCGAATCATATCAAAGTATTAACATAAGGTTCATCTAACCTAAATACTAAGAGATTGAGTACAAAATCAAACATATACAAACATAAATATGAATAAAAAATAATGGGTTCATAATTCTATATCTCCCTGATTTTATTCTATCGAATGTTCTTGTGATGTAAAGATTTAATCTTATATTTTAATGGATCATTCGATGTTTCTCTGTGTTTTCCACTTCTTTGGACCAAAATCACATTTAAAGAATGAGTTCCATATTTGGAATTACCTCCCTTCATCTCCTCTATGACTCCCTACTGACTGCCTTCTTATTCACTCCCAAAATGTCTCTTTATAACAAAATTCAGGGTTTTAGGGAGATGCACGGTTTAATGCACGATCCAAATAATTCTGGTTATGCACAGTCTGATGCATGACTTCTAAGGAGATGCACGATCTAGAGAATTTTGGTTATGCTTGGTTATGCCTTACATTAGATTTTGCATAACCAAAATTCTCTAGATATTACGAAAGTGCAAGGCCACGGTAAAGTGCACGAGCATACGCACAATTATGCATTCCTTCATATTTATTGATTCTTCATTTTATGCCATGTTTTCACCGGAATTCTTCTCATTTAAGTCTACAAAGGCAATTATCATCTTCTTACACACATATGACAAAAGTATAAAATATCAAGCAAAATACATGATAGGTGTGCATTATGATATGTTTTTTATAAGTAATTAGCATATGTTTTCTTGCATAATGGTTGCTTATCGCTCTAGTTTGGGATTTAGTTTGCATGTTTTCATTAAGTTTGATTTCCATTGTGTTTTTGTGTGTTGGATGCTAATTGAGGGTAAGAATTGTTTATTTTTGTGTAGGAAAGGAGAGGAAGCAAGTTGGAGGATGAACAAGAGAGTATAAAAGAGTAAACAAGAGGATTACATTTGGGACCAATTCCCGCGATCATGAGAATTAGACAAATTTCCACGGACGTGGGAAATCACGACATAATGTTTCTGCTTATAATTCCCACGCTCGTAGGAATCATGCAGATTCCTACGGACGTGGGAATTGAAACCCGAAATAATATGCGAGACTTCATTAAACCTAGGGTTTTTGGACTATAAAAAGAGAGGAATCCTCCATCTTCAGTGGGGGACGACACCTACCTGTAGAAAGACCATCCTTGGGTGAAGAACACATGTTTGGAGCATTAAGGAAGGATTGAAAACAATGATCATCATCAATATTGGGCAAAATAGCACATCAACACCAAAATTCCAAATTTTGGCCAAAAGCAGGAAGTTAAGTTTGAGGGACATTTAAGGTGAAGGGATCATCTTGAATGCTAGGATTTGAAGGTGGGAAGGATTCCATTTCCAAAGGTAAAGGTTAATGTCCAAAGGACAAGTACAAAACCAATTGGATAAATAGCTAAGAGTTGGTCTTACCAAGGGAGTTTAGAGCTGAACCAAAAAAGGGAATCAACTAGAGATAGGATATAGTACAAGGCTTAGTAACCTAGTAGAGGACACAAGGATGAAGAAGAAGAAGCAGAAGGAGTAAAGAGCCAAATTGAGAGAATCCAAATACTAAGTTATACATTTTAAAAACACCTTATTCATAATTCAAACTCAAATAATCATCATCAAAGATTTATACTCAAATTGACATATCTTTGCAAGTAATCATATAGCTCTAAATATAAACTAATAATTACCTAATATTAAATATTAATTATGAGATATTTAAATGATGATTCTTCTTGAATTCTTAATCCATTAGTGACATCTCATCATTCTCATTATTCTCACTTGGTTCAACAATTTAGGAAGTCTTTATGGTTAATTTTAGGAGTTAAATTGTTTATATCGTACAATAACATCTTCAAGAATTTCTTAGAGGCAAGAATGTCAGATTCATTAAGATAAAATATATAAATTTTAAAAATAGTGCATAATTCAATAACTACTATCTCTACTATATACCATCTGCTATCTCTTTTAATATCCTTATAGAATAAGGTAATCTATGTGTTTTAGGAATCCAAATAAGCTTGGTTCCTTGATTGTTTGGTTCCTTCTTCCTTTCAACCTACACTTTTAAAGGTTTGCTTAACATTCTTTGTTTGATAAAGCAAAATCTATCAATATGTCCAAATTATCCACAAGAATGACATATCATGTTATATGAGTAATGATGAAGCATATATACTTTGCTTGGAATTTTATGTGAGTATACATAATAGGGAAGTTTTATTTAGACATTAAATGTGTTGAATGGTTTCCTATGTTAATGAAAATTCCTGCCATGATTACATGTATGATGCCTACTATAAATGAAGTCATGATGCATGCTTCTACGTAGGTGTGAATGGGTTTTCATATTATCATAAAAGTTATGCCTATTCTTTTCTTGAGCATATTTAACTCTATGCCTAAGTTGTAAACCATATATGAAGGCATGATTTTTACAATTAGAGTGATCCCTAGTATATGTGTTATATGCATGTGTATGCTTAGATATAGATGCTTTATGCATATTTTTCATCATAGGAAATGGTTCCTCACTATGAAAATATTTAGTGTTAGAAGCACTCTCATATATATATCCAATTATGTGCCTATCATTGGAATTATTTTAGGCTCCTAACATGCTTTCTAATTTTTCACTCCCTTTAGAAAAATTCGGCAAAGAATCCTTAAAGGAATCTACTTCCATTTTCAATTTTTTCATTTTCATGCCTTAATTCAACTAAGTCATAATTTTCATCAATAATCACATTTTTGGAATATTATGCAATTCATTTTTCATCTTTTCATTCTCACTCATGCATACATCCAACTCTTTTTGAAATTCCTTGAGTTTGGAAGACAATTTCTTCCTTTTTTTACTTATGATTTCTAAACTTTATACCAATTCATCATATGTCGAATCAACCTCAGCATCACTATTACAATAATTAAGGTCAGATGTTACCTCATCATTGTTCATAACAGTAAAGCATATATGCACCATCTCTTCTTTTGAATGATCGCTTTTGGATTCATTTGTTTCATTCTAAGTTGATTCTTTTAGTGCATTCTTCTTGTACTTCTTATATTTTCTCTCATACTTCTAATTATATTTATGTTGAGGACATTGTGACTTCTTATGGCCAGGTTTTCTACATTCAAACCAAGTAATATTAAAGGATTTATGTTTTAAATCATTTTACCTTCCTTAAATTCCTTTCTTTTGGAGTATTGATTCTTCCTGAACTTCTTGAATTCTTTTAATGAGTAAGCCAACGTCTTCTTCTTTGCTTTCACTAGTTAATGTCTCTTCCTCTTTATTTGAACTCTCTTTTGAGGCTTTAAATGCTAAATTCTTTTTCTCTGAAAGCATTGTCTCTTTTTGTTTCGTTTGAAGTATCATTTTGTACATGAGGAGATATTTAATAAGTTCCTATTAGTAGTGTTGTTAGATCCCTAGCTTCTTATATAGCCACCATTTTAGTTTCCTACATCTTTGAAAGTGACCTAAGCAACTTTCTTACTAATTATAGGCCTTTTTAAACCCTTTGGGAGAATTACTAATATCAACGAATCTAGTATACATACTAGAGATGCTTTCATCATGCTTCGTTTGAAACAATTCATATTAACATGTTATCACGCTTACTTTCCTCTCCTTAATTTGATTTATGCCCTCATGAGTAATTTTTAATGTATGGAAAATGTCACGAGCTACTTCACATATAGAGACCTTACTGTACGTTTTCTAATTTAAATAACCACAAGTGTATGGCATAGCTGTAGCTAGTATTGGTGAGTAACGGTCGATCCTACAAAGATGATGAATACTAGTTTTGATTTTTAGTTAAAGAAAATAAAACTTAAACAAATAAAATAAAATAAGCATCAAGATTAAACAAAGGATTAAGAAATCACTTAAGAAATTACCAATACTAAGAATTATTGTCTAGGTTTTGAAGCCTCCTAAATCTTAATTGATTGATCTTTTATTATACAATTGTTTTATTAATTTATTTAACCGTAGAGATTCCTATGGTATGCTAATAGCTCACTCTTGAGTATAATAACAAATATTCCTAAGGTTATCAACCGAATTACTCAGGTTAAAGTTTATAGGATTACTTTACCAAGTTATAAATCCCGATATTAGGTTTGACCCTAATCTAGAGGATTTTTGTCATCATATCTCTAGGATTGCAATCAACTCCTCTTAATTATGATGGATTTATTCACACACAGGATTTTTCAATCTCTATATTATGAAATTAGATTATGAACCAATATTTCGATTCTATTAAAACATATAATAAACACCTAATTAAATCACAATATATTAATCCAAATAATTGCATTAATAAAAGAATCAAAACATGTTATTTCACCCTTTCTAAAATTTCTTAGCCTCTGTAATTGCCTCTTAATGTCTGCTTCCTCTATTTTGCCTCCAAACATATATTTTATAGTAAATTTTAAGGTTATGGGAGATGCACGGGCTAATGCATAGTTGTGCATCAAACCATGCATAACCCAAAAGTCTTCATAATCCATTAATCTACACAGCCTATGAGAAGTACATGGGCTGATGCATGGCCACGTATCCCTTCTGTTCTTCAAATCTTCATTTTGTGTCTCATTTTCATTTGAATTCTTCTCCTTTAAGTTTATGAAGGCAATTATAACCTATAAACACACTTGGAGCAAATTAAGTACCAAATATACAATAAATGTATAAAATATCAATAAAAAATACTTTAAATATGGGGTGTAAATATGATCAATTATACATCTATCAAACATCCCTATACTTAAAACTTTTGCTCGCCCTCAAGCAAACCAAAATTAAAATTATCAATTTTACAACATAAATCCCATCAATCTCAACCTGTCCATTCCAATAATATAAATCATCATATCCTATTGAATTAAATTAACATACAATTAGAATCAAATTATCCTAAAATTAACTTTTTAACGTCTATACTAATAATAATCACATAGAAATCAAAAGCATACACCTTTATACCCTCACCAAGATTTCACTCAATGCGCTCAAGTGTTTAGGGTGAAAAGTTTCAACATTATCACATCTCCACCACTTATGTATAAACTAGAAACAAAAATCAAAAGATGTTTATATGATTGTAATGGGGTTTAGGTATGGTATGGTTGGGATATTAAAAAGGGTAAATTGAAAGAAATTTACTAAATAAAAATTACAAGACTTGTTTACAAAACACACAGGTCCTTTTAGTGCAACTATATTGGTACCATATACTTATTCACAATTTTTTATTATGATCATAAATTTTTTTCACAATAATTCAAGCATTCAGTTCCATAATTAAAGAAATAATGGACCTTCCAATAATTTCAAGTCTTAACCAGGTAAAGAATATAAATAACCAACCTTCAAGGCTTAAAAAAATAAAAAGATATTCAAAGAAAAACGTGATAAAGGTTAATATGTGGGTTTAATCAATGAAAAAGAATAAGGCTCAACTCAATTATTCTTAAAGGATAAAAATATAAGCATGGTAAATATCAAAGAAATAGGTTAAAACATGTTGTTGAATCTAAGTGCCTTTATCATGTTAATGCTTCTACTATAATAAATATGGTCTCAATATGCATAATAAAAGCAAGTTCTAGAATTGTTCAACTATGCATGATAACACACATGAAAGAAATAAACGAGCTTAACAAGAAAGAAAATTGTGCTCTTAGGCTCAAAAGCTCATGAAAAAATGGGTCACATGTGTGTAAATAATAAACAATTTCATTCAATTTGATCATTTCAATGAATATTAAAAATATGACTTATAAAAGGAATTTTATTATAATTATCATCCTTTTGCATACCTATTCAAATCAATATTTAACAATGAAATAAAGTATTAATGGACATATTTCAACCATTTTAGTATATCTATTTATAAAATTTAATAATCAAGATTGTAATAAGCTTAAAGAAATCACTATAAATCATTAACCCTTTCCTCTCACTTAAAAGTTGTACATTTTCCTCAATCCACACAATGTAAGCTTTTAAAAATAAGTGGAGGGTTAGGTTGTTACTTTCCTAAATAAGACGATTTTTTTAATTTTTTATCTATCCAATAGTAGACTACATCCTTGCAAAATATAAAGAAATAGGTATAAAAAGAAAAAGAAAATAAAAATAACTAACACGAAAATTACTAAGAAACATGAAAATAAAATAACATAAAATACAATCTATCTTAATTCATGGATTACCTCCCATGCAATGCTTCTTTAATTTTGTTAGTTCAATGTAGCCTGCACGTTAACCTCATCCTGGATCTATGATCAACGACTTACTTCCACCTATTTTTCTACATAAGGGTTTTGTAGCTTGTAAATAAGCCACCTATTACAAGATAATAATAAGGAAAAAATTTATCAAATTAATTCCCTTTTTAACGACAAAATGTTCATAAAATGGGAAATAAAAAAACTCCCTGAATCATCGATTAACTCGAATAGTTTGTCTTTGAGGAAGTGGAAACCCTCTGTACTTAAAGTGGCTACTAATGACTCATCGGTAGTTTCCTTATATGGTTCCTCAGCCAGTTCTTCCTCAACTACCTTTGTCCACTCTTCTTCTTTCTCTTCCTGGACAAAG
Organism: Erythroxylum domingense; assembly: GCA_025594535.1. NCBI lineage: Eukaryota > Viridiplantae > Streptophyta > Magnoliopsida > Malpighiales > Erythroxylaceae > Erythroxylum > Erythroxylum domingense. The sequence continues at coordinate 8,994 of JANQBM010252018.1, read as the reverse complement.
GATTATGAATCTTCTTCTTCAATTATCTCCTACCACTTCTCTACTTCCTCTTATTGGATAAAGGCTTCATCTTTATCTTCGTCTTCTTTTGGAAGCTCGTTTCCACTCATAAGGGTGATTGCCAATCTAACTTTTTAAGGATATGTTTCATTAGGACTAGGCAAAGTCCCCTACATCTCATCAAATATTATCTTAGCTAGCTAGTTGATCCAATTCAACATATTTTGTATACGAGCCATTATTTCCTAATGCTTCATGTTCGATTCTTGAATAACTCAGCCATCATATCTTTCAGAGTAGTAGTTACCTCCTCGCCTTCTTGAAATGTATTGTCATTCATGAAATCGATCATTTTCTCTACTTCACTCTGAGACATTTAGGAGCTTAGATAATATGAAGTATTATGTTTATCATATGCAGGTGAAGAAAGCCTCTCATCAAATTCACGTTAACTAGCTACTCTTTCGGCAAGGCATTCCATTGGTTTATCGGTTATACTTTCGTATCACTGCTCTTATTGTATATATTCGGTTGGAGCATAGTCATTATGTCCATAGATGTAAGGTTTCCTCCACTCTGAATTATACGTATTCTTGTATGATTGGCATTGAGGTTGCTTGTACATTTTTTGTTGCTCCCATATATACATCGGTGCTCGAAATTCATGATTGTAAAAATTACTCCCACAAATGTCGGAACACAGTATGAACATTGATTGAGTTTTTGAAAACATGTAAGGAAATGGCTCTTTCCATTACGGTGATGTTCCATATTGCGAAGACTTATTCTACTCCTATAGTAATACTATCCACTCCATCCATCCATTATGAGTTGTGGTTATGATGTTAGATCTCAATTATTAAAATAAACAATCTACACATTGTAAATGTAGCGAAGTTCAAAAAATAATTAAATAAACAAGCAAGAAATACAATAAAATGCAATAAAAATAAAACAAAATAAAAAATAATGACTAGAGTAATAGCATTCGAGTGTTCCTAATATCAAACTCCTTGGTAATAGCAACAAAAACCTGGTCGCACTTTTTCTAAATGTCAATATTGAAATAATTGCAAGTGTACAATGTAGTTGTAGCTAGTACCGGTAAGTACAGATCGATCCCACGAAGATGATGAATATTAGTAGTTTTCGTAATCCTTTTACCTAGCCTACGAATTTGATATTGATTTTCAATTAAAGAAAATAAAACTTAAGAAAATAAAATAAATTAGACAACAAGATTAAACAAAGAATTAAGAAATCACTTAAGAAATTACTAATATCAAAAATTATTGTTTAGGTTTCAGATCCCCCTAAATACCCTTAATTGATTGATCTTTTATTATGCAACTTTTTATTGATTTATTGAATCGTGGAGATTCCTATGGTATGCTAATAGCTCACTCTTGAGTCTTGATTGACTTTGTGTGTGTTAGTCAATATTGTAATAACTACAAGTGCAAGACATCACTATAGCTAGTATCAGCTAGTACGAGTCAATCCCATAAAACAACGATTACTAGTAATTAGCTTTTTCTTATTATCTAGCCCACAAATTGATTTTGTATTTTAATAAATAAATTAAAAACTAAAGCAAGTAAAATAAAATAGGTAACGATATTGAACAAAGAATTAAGATTTCACTAAGAAAATTACCAATATCAATAGTTAGTATCTAGGTTTCGGATCCCCCTAAACCCTTAACTGATTGATCTTTTATTACTTAATTATTTTATTGATTTATTGGACCATAGAGATTCCTATATTATGCTAATAGCTAACCTTAAGTCTACTGATAAGTAATCCTAAGGTTTTCAATCGAATTACTCAGGTTCAAATTTATAGAATTGATTTACCGATTTGTGAATCCCTCTATTAAGTTTGACCCTAATCTAAAAAATTTATATCATTCCATCTCTAAGGTTGCAATGTAACATCCCGTTACCCATGTTAAGGTCAAAATAAAGAATTATGAGAAATTTATGTGAAAATAGGAAAATGCACCTCATGTATAAGTTATTTGTGACATGCACATTTTTGCACATTCATATGATTGTACATGCACTCATTGACATTTTCCCGGTACAATTGAGTTGTTAAATGTGATTAAATTGTATTTTGGTCATTTTGGTGTATTTCGGATATTTTAGAATTTTTGGTGAATTTTGGAAAAACAATATTGACATATGGACCAATCCTTGAGTGACGTGTGGCAGCATAGTTATGTGACAAGTGGTACATGTGAATAGTGACATGTGAATAGTTATTGATTGTGCCTTTGGGTTGTTGAGTTACTCTCTGGGCTTTATAGCTGAATCCAATAAGTAGTCTCTGCTGATGTTTAGTTTCTGGTGTAAATATATACATGCATGCATGGATTTGGAAATTGAGGCATATATATGTTCTATCCTATTTGAATGAGAAAACTAAATATGGATATATATTGTGTTTGCATGTTTGAATAATCAGAAGTTAAAAGATATTGTCAAGGAGAGTTGGAGCTAAAGAATCAATTAAGTTGTGCTTAAGAAGAGTGCAAAATGCTGGAAAAAAATGATGACTTATATTCTGTCATTTTACTGTATATGCGTAAATGCTTGGTTTCGGTGTTGAATAACTTAGATGACTGACGTGAGAATTGGGAATTATTGCTCATTGTGTTGAATAGATCCTAGATTGGGTAGTATAGCAATTTATGCAAGGTGATGAAGAACTATGTATGTTCTGTTGTTGTTTGAAAAATCACATACGTGGGTAATAATTACTGTTCATGTATGAAATTGTTTCAAAAAGAGTTTAGATTATGGGAACAAGCTTAAGTGATGTGGTGATAAGGGAACCCTTTTGTGAATGTAAAATTGATGATTGAAATGAGGTTTTGCTGGAAATGAATCAGTTAGAAAAAAAATGAAAGGTGCTAGCATTTGAGTTTACCCGAAAGCACCCTATTTTTGGTGTTAGTATATTTTGATCTGTTATGAATCAGTAGAAATGAATTTAGATGTTAAGTGTGAATCCTGGAGTTTTGACTTGTGGGTGTTGATGAGCTATAGACAAGTTAGAATGGTTTTGAGTGATCATTTGAATTAATGGGTGAAAAAAAATAACATTTGAAAAATGACAGGAGAGAGAGAATGAAAATGTGGAATTTTGAATTTGTGATGTTTGAAATTTAGGATTGTTTCTGAATTGTTTGGAAGTTACAGTGAGTGTAGACAAGCTTAATAGATGATTTAGAAGTGATTAAGTTGAAAAAGGAAGGAGAAGAAAACACTGAGTTTAGTGAAGAAGATGAAGATTTACATGCTAGAGAGAAAGAGAAAGGTGGTAGTTAAATGTATGGGTTATGAACTGGAGTTTTTCATTGAATAGCCCTAAGTCTTTTATCTATAACTTTTTCATCCAAACTCCAAATGACTTGAAACTTAGATCAATAGATTTCTAAGACATTTTTATTTCTCTCAAAAAAAATTTAAAGCTATCTAAATTAAATTGAAAGTGATTGATAGGATGAAAGTGTAGAAGTCTACTGGAATGTTATGAACTGGAAAATTTTCATGAACATGCTTCGGTATTCTGATTATAACTTGATCTGTAGATTTCCAAATAAGTTGATTCTTAGTTCAGATTAGACTAGAGACATAACTATACAACTTTCTTGAAGAAGTAGAATTTTGATTATGTCTTTAAGACTTTCAAATTTGGCATGAAATTGCATCTTAGCTTAGGCTGTAGCTTTACCAGGGACAGAAATCATGACCTGTGGTTATTGAATAAACTGTATTGATGTATGCCGATTTAGATTGAGTTGTCTTCACCAAAATTGTATATTATTCTCTTAGATTTAAATTGGTATAAAGTTTGTAATTTTTGGATATCTGAGCTGAAAGATATGAGTTGTACAATTCGAGGGTATGATCATGTACTAGCCAAATGTTCAAATATACACAGTTTGTGGTATTGTGAGCATAACTCATAGTATACTGAATCAAATTAGATGATCTTGGAGTCATTAGAAACTTAAGACATGGTTGAACCATTTTACAGAAGAGAGTGTTGCCTAATTGTTCCATTTACTTTATTATATTTAGTATGCAAAATTGACCCATATGTGTATTAGAAGAAAAATATGAATTGATCAATGAAATTATGAAATTGTTTTGACATTGTTTTGTTTTGGTCCAACTAAAAGCACATAAGGTATTAATGATGGCTTTGATATCCGAATGAATTGTTGATAAGGATCACAATAAAGTACCCTGTAATTGTCATTGAACATGCAGTGTGCATATTATATAAGTACATGCGCATAATGGACTACTTACATTAGTGCAAAATTGTGATATATTGTAAATGTGTTGTGTATGGCTTTAGAGGAGCACATCGAATGCCAGTCGGACATTTCAGGCAATAGCTTCTTGGAGCGTACTGTGAGTCAACCTAGATGAATTTCCTAGAATTGCTTTAATTTGATTTGTTAAGCTTCCAATTATTGAACTGTTGTGCTTATTTTTAAATTCCGAACTTAAAGTCCGAGGAGTATATATTTGGGACTGTATTGGAAGTGTTCTGATTTGTTTGATAATTTTGGTTGTATTATACTATGTGAATCCTCAACGAAAGTTGAATGTCGATCTTGGGTCTGATGATTATGAAAATTTGACTATGCTTTATACATGACTGTGATAAGTGGTAAATTCTGAATTGATGCATTTCATAAAATGCATGCTCAGATAAAGACGTTGTGACCGGAGCAGCCAGTATCAAGCGCTTGCACGTAGAGTTTTGCTCCGTGATATATGATTTGGCACGTAGAGCTATGTTCCGTGATATATGTTTCTGACTGAGCCTAATGGGCTAGTATTTGTATATGTGACAAGCACTCGGTCACAACATTAATAACGAATGTGGAGTCTCATAAGCATCTGTATGTCTTTATATATGATCTAAATCGCATTGATTAAATGATGTGCCATGACAATGTGAGTATTTGAAATATTCATGTTCTGTATGAATAATTGTGAAATATGTGATTTGTGTATGTGAATCCGATGAAATCATCAATGATGGTTCACTCATTGAGTTCGCAAAAATCATAAAAAATTGCAACGTGATTTTTCAGGTACGAGATAGGAGACTAAGTGTTTATTCTAGATTAGAAGAACATTTTGGACTAAGTTATGACTCAGAGGTCTGTCAGCTGACGTTAGAGAGTTATAGCTCTTAGTTTGTAATTTTTGTTAGAACCTGTATGAGGTTTTGTAAATATTCGTCTAATGGAAATAGTGTAGACTTTGTGAATGAATGCAATGAATGGTTTTAAAATTTGATGACTTTTGATTATGTTAGATGATGCCATGTGTAAATTGGATTTGTTTTTTTCCTAACATGCCATTATCATAGGATATGTACTTGAATATTCTTGAATGTTTGGTAATGTACCTTGTGGCAGTGGGATGTTGCATTTTTGATATCAGAGCATGGTTTAACATCTTTAGGGACAAATAGGAGTTGATATATGATAAATAGTGAGATATTCAGACAATGATCACACTTTTATTTGTTATAGGTCACCTTTCGTAGGAGATCCAATTGGTGAGTCAGCTGATATGGAGTCTGTAGGAGTCAACGTAGAGTCTCCTGTACCTGAGTTTGCTCAGATGCCTCTGAGAATTTCGAAAAGGCGAGAAAGAAGATATGATAAATTGAGGAAGCAAGAGATTGTGGATTTCTACGAAAGTACAGACTCAGCTGAAGCAGAAAGGTGGTTAGAGAGAACTGGACGAGTGTTCAACCAAATCGACTGTGAGGCAGATGAAAGATTTGATTATGCAGTCTCATTACTGCAAGGTCCTGCATACCATTGGTGGAAGACTGTGCCGGGCAGTACCACCAGACCTTGTAGATTGACTAGGGAGGATTTTCTGAGAGTGTTTTGAGAGAACTACATGCCGAAGATTTACATGGATCGAAAAATGAAGGAATTTTTAGACCTGAAGCAAGACAGACTCACAGTTGCAGAGTATGAGATAAAATTCAACGAGTTAATGGGGTATGCAATTTCATTGATCCCAACAGAGGAAGATAAATGTAGGCGGTTTGATGATGGTTTGAACATGGAGATCAAAACGAGACTGAACATTTCTAATTCGGGCAGTTTCATAGAATTCCGAGTGGCCTTAATCAGAATTGAACAGTTGTTGAAGGATGGTCAATGAGAGCACAAACAGGAGGTTAGAGGAAAGAGGCAGGATGAATCTCAAGCTTATTTTGGCAGAAACTCTAGAAAACACCAAAATAGATTGTCTCGATTCTAGTCTAGATCGAGACAATCTAGATCCCGATCAATGAGTGGATTTGTTCAGTCTGGGAGAGGCAGAGGACAAATGTCCTCCAAATAGACTCAACAACTGCCTGAGTGTGAGAATTGTGGTAAAAAGCATGGCGGTGAATGTTGGTGGGAAACTGGAGCTTGTCTCTGTTGTGGCTCGTTAGACCATATGATCAGAGATTGTCTAGAAATGTTTAGATCACAGTCTGGAGTTAGAGGAAGAACAGTGACTGAGGCATTAGTACAGCAGAGTAAAGCTGGCAGATCTAGACAGAGAGGCAGAGGTAGAAGCAAAACTCAGTCAGTAGGCCTCAGTGTCAGGACTGAGGTGCGAAGTAACCAGCCACAATCTCAGGCCAATGTCTACGCCATCACCAGATAGGAGGCGCAGAACTCCCCAGATGTGGTAGCAGATGTGCTGAATGTTTTTCATTATGAAGCATATGCATTGGTAGATCCAAGATCTACACATTCATTCATCACACCACATCTTATATCTAGATTGCATTGTGAGCGAGAGATACTGAAATGTGATTTAGAGGTGAATCCTCTAGTTGGTAGTACAACAGTGGATGCAGAGGTATGTAGAAGATGTATAGTTTGAATTGATCACGTAGAGTTAGAAGCTAATCTGATCGTCTTGTAGTTAAAAGAAATTGATGTAATTCTTGGCATGGATTGGCTTACAGTTCATCAGGCTGTAATGAATTGCTACACCGAGGAAGTAGTTCTTGAATCTCCTAACCAGTCAAGAGTGTTGTTTCAAGGAGTTAGTCAGGCAGTGCCAGCCTGACTAATTTCGTTTATGAGTGTGCTGAAACTGATCCGAAGTGGATGTGAGGTTTATCTAGCCCACGTAGTTGACACTCAGAATGAACAAACCATATAGGATATTCCAGTTGTTAGGGATTTTCTGGATGTGTTTCCTGCAGAATTATCGGGTTTACCCTCAGAAAAGGAGACAGAGTTTACCATAGACATTATTCCAGGTACCGCTCCTATATCAATACCCCTATATAGGATGGCATCTATAGAACTGAAGGAGTTGAAAGCCTAATTACAAGAGTTGTTAGAAAAGGGTTTCATCAGGCCTAGTGTGTCACCTTGGGGAGCTCTGACACTGTTTGTAAAGAAAAAGGATGGAACTTTGAGATTGTGTATTGATTACTGACAGTTGAATTAGATCACAGTTAAAAATTAATACCCATTGCCGAGGATTGATGATTTATTTGATCAGTTACAGGGAGCTCAGGTGTTCACAACGTTAGACTTGAGGTCGGGATATTACCAGTTGAAAATAGCTGGGGCTGATATTCCCAAGAGTGCATTTAGAACCAGATTAGGTACTTCGAGTTTTTGTTCATGCCTTTTGGTTTGACTAATGCTCCGGCAGCTTTTATGACATTGATGAATAAGGTATTTCAACCTTATTTAAATCGCTTTATGATGGTTTTTATTGATGACATTTTGGTGTACTCGAAGTGTAGAGAGGATCATGCTACATATTTGAGATTGGTTCTCTAAATAATGAGAGAAAAATAGTTTTATGCCAAATTTAGTAAGTGCAAATTTTGGCTTAATTAGGTGGTATTCTTGGGTCACATAATGTCTGGATAAGACATTCAGGTGGACCCAAAGAAAGTAGATACAGTGATGGAGTGGGAGGCTCCGAGGAATGTGTCTGAGATTCGGAGTTTCCTTGGATTAGCTAGTTATTACAGAAGGTTTATCAAGGGGTTTTCACTGATCTCAGCCCCTTTGACAAAACTTCTGAGAAAGAATGTGACTTCTAAATGGAGTGATGATTGTCAGAGGAGTTTTGAGGAGCTAAAGCATTGGTTAACTACTGCACCTGTGTTAGCTATCCCATCGGATTCTGGAGGTTATGTTGTGTATAGTGATGCGTCACATCAGGGACTAGGATGTGTACTAATGCAGCATGGTTAAGTAATAGCATATGCATCGAGACAATTAAGGTCTCATGAATTTAATTACCCAGTACACGATTTGGAACTCTCTGTAGTGATATTTGCCTTAAAAATTTGGAGACACTATCTGTACAGAGAAACTTTTCAGGTGTTCACTGATCACAAAAGTTTGAAATATCTGTTGAGCTAGAAAGAGTTGAATATGAGACAGAGAAGATTGATTGAATTGTTAAAAGATTATGATTGTACCATTGAGTATCATCCTGGCAAAGCTAACATGGTAGTTAATGCAATAAGTCGGAAGTCTAACAGTAGTGCGACTCAAGTACAATTATCAAGGTTACCGAGCCTTTGAATGTTGAGTTAAATTTGGAGCAAAATGATACATTGATAGCCACATTGAAGTTGAGACCTGTGTTTCTTGAAAGAATTAGAGAGGCTCAGAGTAGAGATACAGACTTAATGAAGATAATTGCGAAGTTAAAAGTGAAACTAGATTCTGAATTTGAAGTTAAAGATGATACATTGTGGTTAGAGCCAAGATTATGTGTGCCCGATGTTGATAATTTGAGAAAAGAGATTTTAGAGGAAGCCCATATAGCAGTTTATTCTATGCATCCTGGTACTACCAAGACGTATAACACACTAAAACAACATTACTTGTTGGACCCCGATTTCTTCTTCAATATGTTTGGGATTAATTTTATTATTTTGTTGTGATTAGGTTTTAATTAT
>JANQBM010251609.1:0-21725 GCA_025594535.1 Erythroxylum domingense | reverse complement strand
ACACCTTTCCAAAGTAATGCAAGGTAAAACCCTAATCTTTTCTTCTACTTTTATTCTTCACCGAAACTCACTCTTTTCCTTTCTTTGTAAATTGTTATTATTCTTCTAACAATCACGACAACTCCCTAGCCTTCTTTCTTTCTTTCTTTTACAAGGGACTAAAAGACCTAATTGCCCCTCCTTATAAGCCTTAACTTTTAAGAACATAAGTGTTCTTCCTAAAATGTCCTCATAAAATCTTGTTCTTTTAATCTAACTAACACCATAGGAAAATTTCTAACTTAGTCTTAATTTCTCCTTTTGATCCATCATTCTAAAAAAAAAAATTTCTACACCCAAACACATTCAAATTAATTCCTAACCACAACAAATAAATCAAACTCAAATTCAAAAGAACTGAATACATGTTTATCAGTAAGACAAGAATCGGGGTCCAATAATTGAAGACTATCAAAAGGATAGAGAAACAACCACAATGAAATTCTTGAATATGCTAAATAGAGAGAAAGCCAAAAGAGTTGCAACATTATATATAATTAGAAGAGATAGTGTAAATGGCTATAAAGATGGAGAGACAAAGTGAAAATTGATATCCAAGTACATCACTAGTATTAGTGGTTCTTGGAGGCCCAATTGGAAAAAACATGATATGATTCTTCTAAAGTAAGAAGTGAGCCACCTAAAGCTAAAGACGATGTCTACAATTAAGGCACATGTAAAATTGATTCTTAATCCATTAAAATAGAGACATTAAATATTTTTGTTGTTTAAAAACATGAAATATTGCATTTTAATACCTAATAAGAGGGTTATAATCATGAAGGATGATGGAGAGGTAAAAAATGCAGGTTATTATAAAGAAAAGAATCTAGGCTAACTTTTGAAGATTATAGTGATAAAGGGATTAAATATATTATTAAGGATAAGGTCCTTATCCTTCAGAGAGCATTAAATCTTTAACTCAAGGAGGATAAGTTAGGGTAGCAAATGAAAAAAAACATATTCTATATTATATGTCAAATTCATAATAAGGTATATACTATGATTATTGACATAGGAAGTTGCATTAATGTAGCTATAAAGCATATAGAGTGATAATAAACAAGTTCTAATTTCTTTGTGCATTAAAAGGTATCAAAATAAGGTATTATATGATGTCATGCCTTTATAAATTGTTCAAATTTTCCTAGGAAGACCATGGTAATATGACAGAAGGGTTATATATGAATGCTTTAAGAATTGGTACACTTTTATTAAGGATGATAAATCCATTACTCCTATACCTTTAACACCTAATCATGTTTACAAAGATCAATTGAGATTAAAAAGAGAGTTTAGAGAGAGAAGAGCGAGAATAGGAAAAAAAGATGAATTATATTATAATTTTATTATGACTTTAAGTGCATTTTGCTTGTATTTGGATTATTTGTATACGATTTGATATTTAATGTGGCTTATATTTTGTTGATAAACCTTGATTTACTCTCCAATAAAGGAGGAACAAATTTTGGAAAGTTAGAGCAAAGGTGGAAAAGTTTTGACATGACTTTAGATGAATACATGTTGAACATGGACTTATCTTCAAAACACGATTCAAACATAATCCCTTTCTTTGCTTCATATTAGTCCTTGGTCTATTATATATTTTTTGGGAACTTGCCATATAGATAATATAGCCTAAATATGGACTTGTGTTTATGGCCTTCATACCCATATTCCTAAGATAAACCATCTGATATGCAATTGACGAGTTACTAAGTCAAAACGAATGTAATATCTAATGGTGATCTTCACAAAAATTAGGATTTTTGATAGCTATAAAGGAATGAGGCTAACATGTGTTCATATTGTACTAATGTTGGTGAGACCCTTTAAATTTTTTAAGATTTAATGAGCATAAAATGATTTTTTAGGGAATTCGTAAACAACGATAGAGATAAGTTATTAGGAGCCAAACTAGAGCATTTTGGGATAAGTATAAAACATATTTGAAGTAAAAAAAAAAGAATTTGAACAGAATGCAACTAAAGTACACAAGATTTCAAGAATCTATAAGAATGATTTCTTTTATCTTCTTTTCTTTCTTGATTTTTTTTCCTTTTATCTTAGCATGAACTAAATTAGGATATATCTAGATAGGATAAACTATATAACTATTGATTTAAATTGATTCTTAATTTGATGAAAAATCTAGGTTTTATTACAAATTATCCATAATTACTTATTATGATTGAATTAAAAGATATAAGAGTTTTTATTCAATTTCAAATTTTATGTATAGGGATTGAAAAATTGTATGTATGAATAGATCATGATATGAATAATAAGAGTTACATAGAATCATAGAGAAAGAACCATATAAATCTTCTTTTTAGATTCTAATATATATAGGGAATTCATCGAGTGAGTTAATACATTATTTTAGTTAATCAAATTAAGAAATAAGGTTTTTATTTCTTAAAAACGAATTTGGTTATAACTTTGGAATTTATATCGGTATAAGAAACTAGGGTTTACTATTGAATCAAGATAAAATAAAAATATAAAGGTTCTAGGGGAATTCTTATTTGGATCTTGTTTTTCTTCATTTGCTTTATTCTTGCTCATTTCTTTGGTTTTGCTATTTTATATTAGTTATTTAGCTTAGTTAACTACATATTTAAAGTCAATTATTCATTTTATCATATTAGATGATAAAAAATTATTAATATTAATACTTGTAGTCCTTATGGAATTGACACTCATATTCACCTATTATAAGATGATATGTGCTCTTAGACATATATAAATTAAATCCTTATTTTAATTTCAATTTATTAATTAATTTAGCATATGGCAAATAAGGGTCAACCCTACGAAGAAACTTAATTTACTAATTTAGTTTCTTAATTATAATACTTTCAAAGAGACAATTACATTCTTATAATTTTGCTCATACCAAAGGTATTCCATAACAAAATGTAAACATCATAAAAAATCAGGTAATGTCCTCTTTAACCATATTAGTAAGATACAACATCAAAACTTAACAAAATGAATGTATGACGCAGCTTAAAAAAATCATTCAACCAATATTCAAAAAGCTGATAACTTATTTTATAATTCAATAAAAATCAATGTAGAACTCAAAATAGCCAGTATTAATCATAAAACATGAAAGATGAATTTTCGTTACTTCAACATAAAAAATTTATGATCTAATTTAATCAACACCTAAATTATTTATTCACCATTTAAATGTTAGCAAATTCTGTTATGTCATACAAGCAATCTTAAAACTTAGAATAAAAAAAATTACAACTAAAAAAATTACAACTTTTAAATTACTTCCAAACTCAATCCAACTTAAGTAATTTAAAAGATAAGTCAAATCATATGTAAAACAAGAAGTATGTATTTATACATTTAATTTGTTGTCCTAAACTTAAAACACATCTTAACAAAAATTTGAAATATTTTTGGCAACTTGGACAACATTTGGAAAAGTCATCATTCTTCATCTAAAATTTTCATTTTGTTATGAATCAATTATTTTGTTCCATTTAAACTTCAGTGTAAGCAATTTGCGACAACTTCAAAACCTATGTATTAATCAGAAGTAAATGCACGTATATAAAAAAATATTTATGAATTTTGAATTGAATATAATCAAAATAAAGAAACAACTTCTAAATTTATTCTAACTTAATCTAATATATAAAAGTGGACAAATAGTGTTTAAAATTCAGTTTAGCCGAGCAATTTGATATACTTGGATCATCCAAGTTATTTAACAGGTGAAGCCTAGAAAACTAACTAACTAGCTCCTACTTGTCTCCCTTCAATTTCTAAAATCAAACTAACTCAATCTTAACTCAAAGTGTATTATGAACTAAGAGTTACATCCAGCCACCAGTAATTGATTTGAAGAACAAATAAATTCCAGTTTATACAACAAGTTATGAAGTAATGATTTTAGTATCACATTCATAGAATCAAGGATATCTCTAATCATATAAAGAATATGAATCAGAAATCGAAGAATTCATACATTGTATAAGTACTAAATTAACCTGGTATTAAGTCAATGAATTCAAAAAAATAATAATCCAAATATTCAAAGTGCATTTATAAACTAAATTTAATAAGTAAAATCAACTAAGTAAAGGAAATCATAAACAAAAAGGGGAAAGGTTTTAGAAAACTCATTCAATTTTTCTACCTTCACAGATCTCGAAACAACCCTAAAGGTTTGGAATTTCTTCCTCCACCAGTCATGAACCAGCTCAATCTCAGTGTCACTCCCATACCTCTTCGTGCTAGGTCCTTGCTTTAATCGCCTTTGATAGATGAAAATTCCTCTTTGACGTCTCACCTTCGCATGGATTACTTATTCCTCTTTTTCCTCCCAAGCTGCTATTTTTTTATAAACTCATGAAACACACCCCAATTACCATACGTTGTTGGAATTTTGGTGATTTCCCTCTTATCTCTTCCATTTTGATGAGATTTGATGCATATATCATTAGGTTTTTGTTGAGTTTTTGAGATGGAGACATCGGGTGAGTAAGTCTCCTCCCATCTAACAATGCTTTCTTCTTTTCCTTGGAATCGTTGCATTTTCCCCTTATTTCTACATTTTATCTACTAGAATTTTTCTACTGTGTTTTACTCTTTTCCTCTGCTGCATTGTTTTACTTCTTTTGGCTACTGGATTCTTATTTTTCTATTGCAGTTTCATTTTTGTACTTTATCCAGCTACTGCATTTTGCATTTTTCCCTGTACTATTGCGTCGTTTTGCTTTTTTTTAGCTGTTGGATTCTTATTTTTCTGCTGCTGTGTCCTTTTACATTTTATCTAGTTGCTGCAATTTTCATTTTATCCAGTTGCTGCGTTTTGGACTCTCTACTGTGTCATTTTGCCCTCTTATTTGGTTTAGGTTTGGGCTGGATCATGGCTAGGTCTTAGGTTTGGTTTTCTTTCTGTTATCTAGATTTTCTTTTCTACTGGTTTGTTAGTTCTGCTACTCTTTTTCTTCTAGTGGGTTGTTGCTTAATTCTGGACTTTCTTTTAGATTAAACTTCATTTTTGGCCAAATTTTCTTCTAGATAACTTTCCTTTAAGTCCACTAAGCCTACAAGAAAATATTTAGTACAATTTAAACCCCTTTTAGAAAAAAATATGGAAGTAAGACTTGAGTTAGTAATAATAAAATGCAATAAATTTTGCCCAAATATGCTATATAAATTATTTAAAACAATATAAAATAGGGGTGTAAACTGTGCTATATTTTCTACTTACCATAAGAACACAATAATTTTTTTGATTAGAAATAATCAAGTCTTTTACGTCATTTTTGGGGGTTCGAATATTAGAAATGCTTTATTTTTATTGATTTAATCATTTTATTTTTATTTATTTTAGAAGTTCCCTTCTTGATCTTATTATTGATTGAATTTCATGATTGAGGTACTTTGGTTTATGACCAGGACTAATCCTAGAAAACTACATGATCTATATCCAAAAATTGAAAGGATTTTATGTAATGCTCCAAAACTTGCATGAATATTACCTTTTGGGCCTTGAATAGTATATCTCGAGGTGAATAGTGACACTAGGACCCAAATTGCATTTTATTGTATTTGACTTCAGATAATATTGTTCAAGGATAGCCTAAGGATCAAATTAGAGCTCAAAACGAGTTCGTTTTGAGGATTTGACCAAGAGTTAACTAGTGGTCAAAGTTTGACTAGAGAAATAGTGAAAGTCAAGCTTGAAAATAATAATGAAAAATAAATGATATTAATTAAGGTCTTTATGTGAGGTTGATATTTTTCTTATAGGTATTTTTATTGAGAAAAAGAAATAATGGATTAAAAGTTAAAATTAATTTCTGATCTTTAAAAAAAAAGGGGAAAAAGTTATTAAAGGACCACAGGACATTAATTGTCACCTAACACACTCTTCTTCACCAAAGATAGCCAAGAACAAGCCTCCTCCTTTCTTCTTCATTTTTCTTTCATTTTCAAGCCAACTTTCTTTATTTTTAACCCCCAAATCACCTATTAAACACTAAATCATCAACCTAGGGTCCCTAAACTCACTATATCAACAAAAAGTTCGGAAAAAGATGAAGAAAAGGTATATGGGTGTTCTTGATGAATATTACTCGAAAATTTATAAGGTAGGTTAATGGAGTTTTTTTGTTTTTAGTACATGATTTTGGTATAGATTTATACATTAGTGAATAAAATGCATGAAATTGAATTTGTTATGCTATATTATGAAGATAAAGATGATGATTTGGTAGTGAGAGAGAAAGAAAAAGATTTGGACATCAATTTGGTTTGTGTTCTTGTAATTCTATTTTTTCCTAAAAATTATGTATTAGGTAATTTAGGGTTCTTTAGATAAAATTGGGAGTTTATGAAATTGTTGTTAAAAATATTTAATTAGATTGTAAATGAAGTAGTATATGTGATTAATTTGGATTTTGGACTTATAATTTGCATTTTCCCTAATTGACATACATATGTTGAATTTGGAAATTTGACATACATATTATTTTTGACTAATTGGTAAGATGAATATGTCTTGAATTTTATATGGACTAAATTAAAACCAATAATGAAAAAACAAAGACATTACGAAGTGACATTTACTTTTGCCCGAATATGGAATAGCTTGAAATGGCTATTATGAGTGTTTGTCATTAAATTTCAATGAAATTTAATTAGATTTACCCCTAGTAAAATAGATAGGAAATAGAAGAATGTGATAAGGTTGGCATGCTAATTAGGGAGTTAAAAGTATTGCATCATGATATATGTTACTAGACTGTATGGCTCCGAGAGCCTAGTTCTGGTGTAAGATATTTGATTTGTGTTATGAACTGCAAGACTCCAAGAGCTCAGTCTTGATATGTAAATATTAAAAAAAGAATGTACAGTTCTTAGAACTTGGTACCATATTTTAAAATCCAACTTATCTAACTCAGCAATACAATTCCATTGGATTTTACTTTGGGGCAATTACATATATATATATATATACACACACATACAATCATTAAAGAACTTCACATGAAAATAGTAATTTATTGTAAATTAAATTGTATAATTTAGTCATCATTGTGTAATTAGATATGAATTACTAAAATAGATACATAAATGTATTTCATAACTTGATTTTAAATGCTTATTTATCCTTAGAAATAAACGAAGATATTTATATTTGACAAATATTATATATTATGCATGTTATGGATGAATGAATTGAATTGAATGAGAAATGAAATTGCTTGAACACCACTAAGCCTATAGCTTAACTTGTGGATTTTCTTTCTGAGTGTGGGTTTTGAAGAGACTTAGAAGAAAGATATGGTGGATCTAGTATAAGACAAGAGTCATATAGAGGATCTCGAAAGACTTAGAGGTGGATGTACTACAAAATGTTATTTTTGCTTTTGTTTATGTCATGTACACATAAAGAAGTGAAGGATTACATAATTTTATAATGAATTATATATGAAAGTTATGTATGAAATTTGGTTTAGATGAGTTGAAATGTATTGGAGGATGGGTAAATTATTTTGCCAAGGAGTTTGACATGTAGATGGATAGTTGAGTAGCTTGTTTATGTCATGTACACATAACATAATTTTATAATGAATTATATATGAAAGTTATGTATGAAATTTAGTTTAGATGAGTTGAAATGTATTGGAGGATGGGTAAATTATTTTTCCAAGGAGTTTGACATGTAGATGGATAGTTGAGTAGCTTGCATGAGAAGTGTATTGAAGTTTTTTGCAAGACATTTTAAGTAAATATAGAGGAAATTTTGTTAAAATTTTTATAAAGTGAATAGCAATTGTTAAAATAATGAGGTTTTAAATAGCAAATGTTGTGGTTTGAAGTATTAGGTATTTAAGAATATGGTAATACTGGATAGGCCAATTATATTATCGAGTATGGGGTGTTACATTTAGTAGTATCAAAGCTCGGTTTAAGCAGTTTTGGGTCTATGAAAAAGTGAATTTTGCACCTACCAAATTAAAGATTATATAACAATATGATGTGAACCTAATATCGATCCACCCTTTTTGTCTGTTATAGACTGAAGAATGGAACCAAGCAGTTTGGGAGCCACTTAGGGAGAGGAGGAAAGTCATGCCTTAGCTAATGATACAAATAAGGGCATGGTGGGGCAGACAGCACAACCCATACCACAACCTGCTGGTTAACTAGTTCCTAACTTAGTAAAGTTTTTCTGAACTATGGTGGACTGTATGAAACAACAGATGGTTGCTACACTTCCTATACAGCTATAACCACCTCTTCCACTATAGAAGTTTACATTGGAGAAAGCCAAGAGGTTAGGATTAGAGGATATTCTATGGGAGTCATTAGTTACTACTCTAAATGCTAAGTTTTGGCTAATCAAGATAAAGAGAAGTTTTGATCTTCTCCATTGCACACCAGAAGAGAGATTAGAGTGTGTGGATGGTCTTCTTCAGGGACTAACATATTAGTGGTGGCGTCCATTAAAAGACTTATGCCGCCACAGGATCTTATTTGGGAGTACTTTTTGTCTCAATTTGCAGATAAATATGTAAGGGAGACTTATAAGGATGAGATGAGGGATGAATTCCTTCATTTGAAACATGGGTATAGGACAATATCATAATATGAGAAAGAGTTTGATAAATTGAGTATGTATATAGAGAGATTAATTCCTACAGGGACAGATAAGTGTAAGAGATTTGAAACACGCTTCCATATGACATTAAGAAACTCCTTATTGAACTACAGATTAGGGATTATGGAGAGATAGTGAAAGCAACCTTGAGGATTGAAAAGGTTAGTATTGATGAACAAAAATGAAGAAATAGGGGACAACAGAAGAAGAGTCAGAGACAATCTAGTTCACCCTTCTCAGCTAGTAAAAAGTAAAAGAGTTCAAGGTCTCACCCTCCAACATAAACATAGACATTCTACTGCCAATCAAGGCAGAGTTAGAGATCAATGGTTAGGGCAGGACAGTTAGCCCTATCTATAGCTAGTACAGAAGGTGGGTCAGGACATAGGGTAGTTACCCTATGTGATCATTGTGAGAAGAAGCGTGGCGGACAATATTTGAAGGTGATGGAAGCATGCCTACGATGTGGATCTATGGAGCATTTTTAGAAAGATTACCCTAGTAGACTGTATTAAATAGTTACTCAAGCAGAGAGACCAGTTCCTACAACTCCGAGGGGTAGAGGTAGAAGCACGGGAGCTAGTACTAGTGTTGCTGGTCAGAGGGTCGTATCAGAGATAGTTGATGGACCTAATGCCCATACTCTAGCTCGTGCATATTCTATATGGGCTCGCGATAACCAGGATGCCCCATATGTGATTTTGGATACTTTTACTATCTTTGACATTCCTGTTTGTTCATTAATAGACCCAGGATCTACACATTCTTATATATGTATGCCATTGCCTGAAAATAAGGAGTTACTTGCTGACACTCTTGAACATGATATTCTAGTTACAAATCCTTTAGGTTATAGTATGGTGGTAAACAGGGTCTACAAGAATTTTCTGTTAAGAATATAAGGTTATAAATTTCCTGGTGATTTGATTAAACTACCTTTCTATGAATTTGATGTGACGTTTAGTATAGATTAGCTATTTAGACATCATGTAATAGTAGATTGTCTTCTTAAAAGAATCACACTTAGATCAGTTGATATTGATGAGATCATGGTTATTAGCAAAAGGTTAAATTTTCTCTCTAATGTTATATCAACGACTGTAGCAAAAAGGTTTATTAGAAAGGGATGTGTAGCCTACTTAGCTTGTTTTCTTGAAGCTGAAAAGAATGATCCTAAAATTCAAGATATCCCAACTGTATATGACTTCCAGGATGTATCACCTGAGGAGTTGCCAGGGTTACCACCAGAAAGAGAAGTTGAATTTTCTATTAATGTGATACCTGATACATCATCAGTATCCATTGCCCCACATCAGATGGCACCCACAGAACTTTAAATCTAAATGTAAGAAATTCTTAAACAGGGTTTTATACACCCTAGTGTATCTCCTTAGGGTGCACCTGTGTTATTTGTCAAAAAGAAAGATAGGTTTCTTAGGTTATGTGTGGATTACAAACAACTGAATAAAGTGAATGTGAAAAATAAAAATCCACTGCCTAGAATAGATGACCTTTTTGATCAGCTTAAAGGTGCAGGTATTTTCTCTAAGATTGATTTGAAATCAGGATATTAGAACGAGATATGGGCATTATGAATTTTTTGTGATGCCTTTTGGACTCACAAATGCTCCAGCATCCTTTATGGATCTCATGAATCGTATTTTCCATCCTTACTTAGATAAATTTATGGTAGTCTTCATTGATAATATCTTAGTTTATTCTAAGAACCAAGAAGAGTATAATGAGCATTTGAGAATTATTTTGTAGATTTTAAAGATAAACAACTATATGCTAAGTTCAGTAAATGTGAATTTTGGCTTGATGAAGTTTCTTTCCTTGGTTATTTCATATCAATAGATGAGATTATAGTTGATCCTAAAATGATTAAAGCCATTCTAGAATGGAAGCCACCTAGGAATGCTACAAAGATTTTATGTTTCTTAGGTTTGGCAGGATACTATAGAAGATTTGTTAAGGGATTCTCCATAACTGCAACATCTTTAACTAAGTTACTTTAAAAGAATGCAAAATTCGTGTGGTTTGATAAATGTCAGGAAAGCTTTAAGAAGCTAAAGACCATATTGATTGAAGTGCTTATTCTTATACAATATGTACCTGGTAGAGACTTCATGATCTATAGTGATGCCTAACATAACAGGCTTAGATCTGTACTTATGTAAGAGGGAAAGGTAGTTGCTTATGCTTCTAGGTAACGTAAGCCTCATAAAAGGAAATACACAACCTATAATTTGGAGTTAGTAGCCATTTTCTTTGCTTTGAAGATTTGGAGGTATTACTTATATGGACAAAAATGTTATATTTGCACAAATCAAAAAAGTCTTAACTATTTGCCTACATAGAAATATTTGAACTTAAGGCAAAGAAGATGGATAGAGTTGATTAAAGATTATGATTGCATTATTGACTATCATCCAGATAAAGAAAATGTTGTAGCCAACGTTCTTAATAGGAAATCATTATCAACTTTAAGAGCAATGAATGGTAGATTGTCTATAGCTAGTGATGAAGCCATTGTAACTGAGTTAAGGCTCAAATCAAACTTGTTATAGTAAGTCAAGGAAGCAAAGAAACAAGATGAAAAGCTAGTTACCATTCTTTAACAAATTCAGGAGGGGAAAGATAGTGAATACGCAATTAAAGAGGATGGCTACTTATATCATAGAGATAAAATTTGTGTCCCTAATAATGATGAGCTTAAAGAGAACATCATGAAGGAAGCCCATAGTAGTTCATATATTGCACACCTAGAAAGTACTAAAATGTACCAAGATTTGAAGACACAATTTTGGTGGTCAGTTATGAAGAGAGACATTGCAGATTATGTTACCAAGTGTCTTACATGCCAACAAGTAAAAGTATAACATCAAATTCCATTGGGTTTACTTCATCTAATAGCAATATCAAAATAGAAATGAGATCAAATCATGATGGATTTTGTGTCTGGTTTACCTCAATCTAGGTAGAAGCATAATGTTGTATGGGTGATTGTAGATAGATTGACCAATTTAGCTCATTTCTTAACTGTTAGAACTGACTACCAACTCTCAAAATATGCATAATTACACATTAGTGAGATAGTACGATTGCATGGAATAGTGTGATTGCATGGAGTACCATCTTCTATCATATCAAACTAGGATCCAAGATTCACCTCAAGATTTTGGAAGAAATTACATGAGGCCTTGGGTACTAAGCTGAATTTTAGTATAACTTTTCATCCTCAAATGGATGGACAATCAAAAAGAGTGATTCAAGTGCTAGAAGATATACTTAAGAGTTATGTTATCAATTTTAAAGGAAGCTGGGATGAACACCTCACATTGATTGAATTTGCATACAATAATAGCTATCAAGCAATCATACAAATGACACCGTATGAGGCTCTTTATGGTAGAAAGTGCATAACACTCTTATGTTAGACACTTAGGGAAAGCTAAAGCGTGGGTCCAAAATTGATAAAGGAAATCAACGATAAGGTGAAAATTATAAAGGAAAGGTTGAAAGTTGCTTCTGATTGCCAAAAATGATATGCAGATTTGAAGAAAAAGGACGTTGAATATGCTACTGGTGACAAGGTTTTCTTGAAAGCTTCACTATGGAAAAAAGTGTTTCTATTTAGTAAGAAGGGTAAGTTAAGCCTTAGATTCATTGGTCCATTTGAGATTATTGAGCGTTTGGGATTAATAGCCTCTAGCTTAGCATTGTGACAAGATACGAAAAAGATTCATGATGTCTTCCATATGTCTATGTTAAAGAAACATCGGTCTGATCCATCACACATTATAAAACTAGAAGATATTAAAATACAACCAAATCTAACTTATGAAGAGAAACTGGTGAAGATTCTAGCAAAAGATACAAAACAACTAAGAAGCAAGACAGTTTCACTAGTGAAAGTACTATAGATGAACTACGAGGTTGAGAAAGCTACTAGAAGAAACCATGAGAAAGTCTTGTCCACGACTATTTAACACAAGTAAATTTTGAGGAAAAATATTATTTTAAAGGGGAAGAATCGTAACGCTCCAAAAATCTCGATTTTATGAATAGTTTATTTATGAATAATAATGACACCCAAGATCCAAACTACATTTTATTTTATTTGGCATTGGATAATATTATTCAAGGATAGCTTGAGGATTAAATTAGAGCTCAAAATGAGTTCGTTTTGAGGGTTTGACCAAGAGTTGACTAGTGGTCAAAGTTTAACCTGAGAAAGGGTGGAAGTCAAACCCAAAAATAATAATGAAAAATAAATGATATTAACTAAGGTCTTTATGTGAGGTTGATATTTTTCTTATGGGTATTTTATTAAGAAAAAGAAAGAATGAGTTAAAGTTAATTTTGGACTTTAACAAAAAGGGAAAAAGTTATTAAAGGACACTTCAAGAGTTAAGACATTTAATGACAATTTTTTTGTGACTAACTATTATTTCGTCACAAATACGAGTTTTATTGTGACAAGATAAATGATTGACACTATTGTTTGGATTATCTATGATGATTTATATTTAGTTTCTTTCACAATTAAATTGTCACTATTAACATATTAAAAGTGTTAAAATTTATTTTATTACTAAGTTTTGTCACTAAAAGCCTACGAAATTTGGCGCCAAAATAATTTGGACGGGAATTAATTGTAATTGTGACAAAACATATGTTGGTAACTAATATTTTCTATTTGTTGTGACAAAACATAGTTTGGTCACTAAAATTGTTTTCTTATTGTGACGAAATAGGTTATCATCACACAATATTTCTTGTTATGAAAAAAATTTGTCAATGAATATTCAATTAATTAGTGTTTACTTCATATTGTCAAATAACCGAATTACAACTATAGTCACTACTATTCGTAATTTAGTGACATTTTTTATGACTAACTATTCGTCATAAGTATGAGTTTCTTTAATGACAAGACAATTGATTGAAACTATTATTTGGATTACCTATGATGATTTATATTTTTGTCAGTAATACAATAGTAATTGTGGCAATTTAGTTTCTTTCATAATTAAATTGTCACTATTAATATATTAATAGTGTTAAAATTTATTTTATCAGTACGTTTTGTCACTGAAAGCCTATGAAATTTAGCGCAAAAATAATTTTGGCAGGAATTAGTAGTAATTGTGACAAAACATATGTTGGTAACTAATATGTCTATTTGATGTGACAAAACATAGTTTGGTCACTAATATTGTTTTCTTGTTGTGACAAAACATAGCTTGGTCATTAATATTGTTTTCTTGTTGTACAAAACATAGGTTGGTGACTAATATGTGACATTTTGAAGTGTGTTGCAGGTCTTGAAATTATGAATTTTTGCAATTTCAATTTGAATTACTTGGTGACTAACCAATCATCAAAGTAACAATACCTTTCTATACTATTTTATATGAGTCGTATACTTACGATATAGCAACTTCAATTAATTTTAGAACTTTGAGCTAAACACAACAGAGTTATCAACATATTACCCCCAAATTGTACAATATAATACCTCTACAAAAATTACACGCATTCTAGGTGGTTATTTATGGAAATGTGTCATACTTCTCTCTAAATTCTAGAGCTTCTTATTCCCTATACCAACACTAGTTTAGACATCAAATTCAAAGCTATATATTTCATATAAAACTGCATCGTTTTGGTTAATTTATAAAATAAAAATATATTTAATCAAGCCTAACCCAAGCACATAATTTCAAGTTAGGTTTGGATTTAGGCGAGCGCAAATTCTGGCTATCTTATTATCAACCTTAAGCAACATTCATACAAAGATGCAAAGGCTCAAGATTTTCTTTTATTATTTAATAAGAAACTATTTATTTTAATTTTTTAGTAAATTTATTAACTTTGATTTTTATTTTTATTTTTATTTTTTATAATAAAATTTATATTTTCGTGATTGTTATATATTTAAATGATATTTAACAATTAAAAAATATTATAACTTTTATAATTTTTTAAAATACAGAAGACTTCTTTAAATTTTTAAATAACCTAAAAATTTTAAAAATCAAGAAAGCAAAGGTATCTTTTACCCTAAAGTCGGTGTGAAATATATGTCTGATGTTAAATTATTGTCATATGCTCGTCAATCAATTAAATATAAATTACCCCTACTCCGGACAATATTGCTCTCCACACTATCTGCGTTGTTATCATATGCTTGTCAATCAATCAAATATAAATTACCACCACTCTAAAGTCTGAACAGTACATCTTTCTCCACTATCAATAAAAAAAGAAAATGAATTATAGTTCCAACTTTTCAAGTTTTACATTTAGGCTGATGAATTTAATTAGATGGACAAGTGGCTTGCTCCTCTTCCATAAGATATTGATAAAAAGAAAGAACTTTAAATTAAATAGGAGAATCTTTTTTGGAATATAAAGAGGTTAGTAAGCCATATTCACAGTTGGTTCTCTCTCTGTTGAACTATGCATAAAGGGAGATTGAGAGAAACTAAAGTTAAACCCAGGAGGTTTTCTCCGTTCTCGTGTTTTTATGTTTTGTTGAGAGCTAAGAGCTAAACTGGAAATGACAAATATCTGATCTTTCTTATAGAGTCATTAAAGTCGCTCTGCTTCATTACCCACCAATCATTTTTCTCGGTTGTGTGATCAGGGGAGCTTCACTCTTTGAAAAAAAACATGGAGAAACTTAATAAAAATGAGACTCCTAATAGGTTTTCTTCAGTATCTGATATCTTGGCCCTGTAAAATGATGTTGGCAAGACTGCGTTGTATATAGTTACAGAGAGTAATTCGGAACATAGGACTCTTTACATGTAAAGATTGGTACTTTTTCACTATTTGTACGAGTTTATTGCTTATGGATCCAAAAAGGAGAGGAAATCTATGGGATTTGACCATGCTCAAGATCTAATCCAAATTCAGCAGCAAGCTCTCCGAAATATGACCCTCTAACAACCATGTCTCTGAAGAAAGGGCTATCAATCGTCATGAGTCTCTTCTCTCAGCAACTTCTTTGTCTTCTTTCTTTATCCATGTTTACATACACCATTGGCCTTTTTACGTTTACATACGTACCTTCTCATTTCGTATGTACAAGTCATGATGTGTTGTTATTTTCCATTTTGAGCTCCCGAGAAGAGGCAGTGAGTACCTTCTGCATATAATCAATTCATAAAGTACTGACCGCACCAATCCTCTTTAAATTTGAAATATTTTTCACTTTGATGACATTTTAGTTTTCTCTTTTGGGTATTCTTTATTAAAGTAGTGCTTTAAAGGCAATCACCTTTAGCACTTTTGTAATAAAGTAAAAGACAATTTTCATTAATTTGATATTCGTTTATATATGAATTGATGTCGATCTTAAATCGAATTAATGAAGTCCATGATATAAAACATAGCATGAAGGAATCATGATGAGATTATGATAATGAGATTCCTATCATGTGCAATTATGTTAGTATCTAAATAATCCCTAGTCATAGGATTAATAAGACAGGACATTATTAATCTAGATAGACTAGCACATGTCATACTACTTGATTTGATAAAGTAGTGGATCTTACAAACTGTAAGCATAAGATGTGTAGAGTTAACATGTGGATGCTTACTAAGAGTAGTAAGTACATCGGATGACCCGTAATGAGATTATCATATGGATGATCTATCAAATGTCAATGATTAATCTCATTATAGCAATAATGCAAATATCCTTAGACTTAAGGTACTCAAAGATATCTTGGATACTAATAATGTGCTTTGACATCATTCCTTGTTACCTCAAGAAGAGGTCGCTCTTAAGGTAGTGATTAGGTAAAACTATTGGTATTCAAAGGTAATTGGGTAGCTGATAAAGGATTCACCACTCCTGATAGAAGGAGGTGATACCCACTGCCTCTTATCGGGGGTCATTACTTAGTAGTCTCTGCCCATAGCAGTTATGTGTCATGAAGAGAGTCTTCAATGACACATAGAGTATTCAGATCCCAAGACAAGAAGTAACATCAATTAGACTAGATGTGATGTAATCAGTCTAATGGGAGTTGACATATAACCCATACTCTGAACCAAGTGGGGTATAGTATGGTGAAAGGACAAATTGCACGGTAAATATCTATAGGAAGGTTCGTAAGTTGGAGAATTAACTATCAAAGAGTTCGTGTGTTAATCCACCCATATTTCAGTAAATTGGCATCATGAATCCCTTCATGATTGTTTGAGTTAAGAGTTATTTCAAGTGGAATGAAATCATCCATGATTTTCTTGAATTAAGAGTTAATTTAAGTGTCTAAAATAATCGAGAACCTAAAGGTTACACGTGTAAAAGATCGAATGAAAAAAAAAGTGTGTATGGTTATTTTTAAGTAGGCCACGATAGTGACTGAAGGCAAGACTGGTTTTTAAGTAGGCCACGATTATGGCTCGTAGGCCACGATCGTGACCGAAGCCTCGACAGATGATACATAAGTGAGTTCTTCAGTTATATACAGAAGCTTTTTACCAATTCTAACACACTCAAGTGAGAGAGAAAGGGCTCTAAAAGAGTTCTAGATAGAGAGAAGAGTTCTTGAGTTATCTTCATGCAATTTATGTAATTGTTGTATAAATCAACACGTATGAAAGATAATCTTGATCTATCTCCCATTTGAACATCTACTTGAATTCATCAAGTTTTGTTTTCTAACACATTACACATTGTTTCATCTTCTATCTTTACATGTTCTTGGGTGATCAAAGAAGGGGTATTTGCAACAACCCAAATAAGGAGAAGAAACAAGAAAGGAGGAGAAACAAAAGGTAAAAAGGTTTTATATTTCATGTTCTTTTATATATCTATGCATGCACGTGTGATTTTGGCCTTTTCAAATTGTCATAGTGTCGAAATTTAGATTCTGACACTTTCAC
This sequence comes from Erythroxylum domingense, assembly GCA_025594535.1. Lineage (NCBI taxonomy): Eukaryota > Viridiplantae > Streptophyta > Magnoliopsida > Malpighiales > Erythroxylaceae > Erythroxylum > Erythroxylum domingense. The sequence goes on along the minus strand of JANQBM010251609.1, from coordinate 4,135 downwards.
TTCATTCTCAGGTATTTGCTACATGTGTTTATAGCAAACTCAACATTCTTTACTTCTCTTCTGTATTGATACGAAATTTAAAATATAGGGAGGAGTAATTAATTATTAAACAATAAAATGACAACACAGTAATACAATTAAACCAACTAAAAAAAACAGAATAGGAAAAGAGGACTTGATATCTGGAAGAAGAGGAGTTGTGAACAGTCACTTATTTGAGAAACTCATTATGCGTGGTGTCAGTAAATTGCTTACTAGCACAGTTCTCCTCTTTGCATCATTGCAATCTTCTCTCCACATCTTCCAATTCCTCTACTCAAATACTAACAGGTGAATGGCCATTTTTTGTTTAACTTGTTATTCTGATCTTACTGTTTGATGGGTTCTTTATCGAATTGATAGCAATAGGTTTTGTTCTCAACTTGCCAACTTTTTTTCCTAAGAACTATTAGCCTCATATTACACATTCTTTCATCATTTAGTTTAATACATTAGTTTTTTAGCATTACTTTATTACTATAAACTCGACAAACTCATGGAACTACTCTTTCTAGTGTAACTACTGTTTCTCAAACCATTGAGCTACTCTTTCTCTTACTATCAATTCCCTATCGGTAAACTTTGATAAAAACACATAAACTTGACAGATTTCTGTAGCACTTCGTTAATACCTCTCTTTCAACCTCCACTACCCACCATGCAGTAGCTCATCACACTACCTGTGACTGCTTCTCTTTGTCCTATTCACTTTTAATGGGTTGCTTCTGGATTATAAATCTTTTATCATAAAACTTAAACAGCTAAAAACCTCCATCACGTTCACCTGCCAAAAACCTTAATCACCTTCACCTTACTTTGGGAAAAAATGCTTCTTCATGAAAAACATCTCCTCATATAACATATTCCTACACCATTTAATGCTTCTTTCTATTTTCTATCTTCTTTATGTTTTCCCTATCTTATTTCAAAATTGAGAACTTGTATTTAGTATGAGTTATTATATTTAGTACGATTTATATTCAGTTGTCAGCTACGTAGACTAGGAAAATGTAAAGGTATCACCTTTGTTGTAGTTATTGCTTGAGTGTATATAAAGCAACTATATGCTTGCGGTTTTGAGTTGGGTAAACTGTGAAATAGTCAAGGTTATTTCTTTTTCAAGAAACATCAAAACTAGTATTATGTCTTCCTAATTTTAAAAGTATAATAGGCCTTGATGGATGTTCTCCTATACAAGTCTTTCGTACAAAACAAGATCAGAATTTAGTAAAACCAATTAAAAATATAAATCAATTGAATCTGCATTTCCCATAAAACTATCTTCCCCAACTATTTATGAGTTAAACAAAAGCCAACTTTTATTCAATCTTTACAGATGAGAAAAGGTCATGCACAAAATATAATGACATGAGGAGGCCAATGGTGCTAGTAATAGTTAAGGTTATTGTTGTTATCGTTAATTTAAGTATATAAAGTGGAAAGTGACTCAAAGATTTTTGTTTTCTCTTTATTTCTTTCTATTTATTGACTTCATTAATTTTTTTCTTACAATTTGTTTTAGCTACGTATGTTGCTTGTTCCTAATATGTATTTATTTTTAAAAGTGTAAGATGGTTAAAATTAGAATTTATATGCAAAACTGCAAGATGATTAATAATGGTAGATATTTATCAAATATGGATGATGAACAAAATGAACCTAGTATAGTAGAGGAGTTAAAAGCTATAGAGGCTCTTAATCAGCAGTCCGACACTAATGTTAGAACTTTAAATAATGCACCTAGCCTAGAAGGACAAGTTATTAGTGTTGGTAACGTGATCCTCAAAATTATATGATTGTACATTTAAATTTTTAATATAATATTTATATGTCTATTATTTTTTATTTTTTAAATAGGAAATGTAAATTCTAAAAAATGTAAACAAGGACCACAATTAATGTTAGACATGCCAAGAAGAAAGTTGAAGGAAAACAAATTAATGTTCAATGTCCTCCTTTGTATTATAAGTTATGTGGTAAGCATGCCTGCCTTTCCAAGTCGGAAGTTACTATATGCATTCGGCAACTTGCACCACTTCGTGTCTCTAGTTAGAAAAAGATTTATGAGGATGATAAGAAGGCAATGTGGTTATTTTTAAAGGTATGATACTTTTTTAAATTGCAATAAAGTTTATTTTAATTGCAATAGAGTTTAATTTTGTTATTGCATTGAATTTGCTTCTTAATTTTCCTAACTATATTTTTTATGTGAATTTTAGGATAAATTCAATTTAAAAAATCAGGTGCAATCTTATGTGATGCAACAAGTGCATGCACAATATAAAAATCGACATTATCACTTACACAAAAGTTATCTCAATAGTAAAGATTGCTCGAAGGATGTGGAGGAAGGTGATTGGCAATGGTTGATTGAGAATAAATGAGAGACTTTAAATTTTAAGGTAATTTTAAAATTTAATTACTTTAACTTATTTTGTTAGTTGTTTTCTTTCATTAAAAATAAATTGTTTATTGATGTATAGGAGCAATGCAAAAGAAACACAAGTAATAGGGGAAATCAAGAGATAAAATCAGTTTATGGTACAAAGTCGATTGTACAAATTGCATATAGGATGGTAAGGTAAAATTTTATTTACTTAAAATTAAAATTATATTTTTCTTAAAAAATAAGTTCCAATTAATCATTAATTTTCTTTGTCTTTTATTTTTCTTTTTTCTTTTTAGAAAGACAAAGATTTTGATGAGCAGTCTGATACTGTTAAAGTTTGGAAGGTATCGCGACAAAAGCCAAATGGAACTTGATCTGTTCCGAATGGAGAAGAAATAATGGTATGAAAGTTATAGTCAAATTATTTTTTTTAATTTTAAAATTACTTTACTAAATTTCAAATTATATCTAAATATGCAGAATAAGCTTCAAGAAGAGGGAGAGAAAAATAAAGAAAATATTTCGTTTACAGCTCTACCACTCGTTGAGCATTTTGGTCTTGTCCTAAAAAGAAATTCAAGCTATTCACGCGATTTAGGTGTTAAAAGGATAACATCTAAGTGCCGAGAAAAAAGTGAAATTTTAGCTGAAGTTGAGGCTGCAAAGGAACATGCAAGTGATTTACATGATGAAGTTGTAAGACTTACTGAAATCACAAAAACACAAAATGAAAAGATTCAACCTCAAAATGAGAAGATTCAAGCTCAAGATGCAGCTATTGAGAAGCAAGCCAAGGAAATGAAACAAATTTCAGTTCTTTTTGCACATTTGGCAAATACTAAAGTAATTCCTAGTTTGTTACTCAATTCTTTTTCCTTAATTGACGATCCATCAAGTGCCACAAGATCAAACACCTTAACTACTCATGTAAGTTTATAAATTTATAAAATCTAGAATAGTTACATTACAAAACAACATGGCTATTGCAACGAAAATCTTAGCAATACCTTTGATGTGCGTTGCCATTAGCATTTTTTTGTAATGCATCGTTACTAAATATTAAGCTTTTACGATAGCTTATTGCGAAGAGAATAAATTTGTATTTCGACCAAATGACTTATTGAGATGTTGCAATGAACCGTCACTATAACGGATATGTAGCTACATTCTGTCAATAGTTAGTGTTGCAACAAGAATGGATAATTTGGTGCCATTATATGGGAACATTTTTGGCACCAAAATATTAGATGTTTGGTGACACTCTATTACTAGAAGTGTTTGTGTGACATTTATTATGATAACACGATGCAAAAAATGCCGCATTGGCATTTTTTAGTGATTATCTATCACTATATTCTAAGTTACCTTTAGTGATAATCTATAACAAAATAAGTTATAATGTTAGCTATTGTGATGACCCATCATAAAAAAGCGATATAGTTATTTTTAGTTACAATTTGTTGACAGTTTATTACTAAACGACTTGTGATGATATTTTGTTGTGACATCACATTGCAAAAAAAGGTTGTGCTAGTATTTCTAGTAACCATCTGTCATAATAATCTATGCTAGTTTTAGTGATACTCTATAGCAAAATAGATAATAGTTACATCTACTGTGACAACCCGTCAAAAAAAGTCATATAATTTATATTTTATTACAGCTTATTGCTAAAAGCCATAAGTAATGACAAAATGTTACAAAAGT
>JANQBM010251407.1:0-21729 GCA_025594535.1 Erythroxylum domingense | reverse complement strand
TTTTTTATGTGCACTACTCACTATTCACAACTGCATGAGCATGAGATGTGTTGTCCTAATTCCTCTGATTGATCTCTCTCGTGTACCCGTTTCCCTGGTCCGACCCGTTATATGGAAACGGGATGTTACAGTATATCAAGATACACAAGTATGTAACTCCACATAAGCATAACTAAAATTCTTCAATCTTCACACATTTATAAAGACTTATATAGTCCTATACACGGTTGTGTAGATACTTAGTTACTTTATATCTTTTTTCAATGCCACGATTTCATCTAAATTCTTCTCCATTTGGTCCATAAAGGAAATTATGACTTATAAATGCACTTGGCGCAAACTAAGTACCAACTATACAATAAAACTGTATAATATCAAGCAAAATATGTTAAATATAGGTGTATAATTATAGTCAAATATGCATATATCAAACATCCCCATACTTAAGCCTTTTCTTTTCCTCAAGCAAATCATAACCTAAATTATCAACCTTAAAATATCCATCCTTTATTAATCCTAATATGTTCATCCATACTCTAAATCATCATGTCATATTAATCAAAGTAACATACAAGTAGAATCAAGTTATCCTAAAACTCTCTTCATAAGTCAATATTAATAATAATCACATTAAGAATCTTATTAAAATCAAAAGAATAAATATTTAAACCCTCATCAAGGTTTCACTCAATGCACTCAAGTGTTTAGGGTGGGGTGAAAAGTATTAAACTCTCAAATTAATGCATATTATAACTTTTAACCATAAGCTCGCAATATTATCACGTCTTCACCACTTGTATGTAAATTAGAAACAAAATTCAAAAGGTCTTTATAGGGTTGTAATGGGGCTTAGGTAAGGTATGGTTAGGATAATTAAAGTGTGATAGATTTGAAGCAAATTTACAAAAGAAACATTAAGAGAAACTTGTTCATAATATATAGGTCCTCTCATTATAGATTTATTAGTACTATACACTTTTTTTTTCTTTTCTATTCTTGCAAAAAAAATTTCAATCAATATTTTTGAGCATTCATCATGTACCAAAATTAAAGAAATATTGGAACTTTCAAAATTTCAAGTTTCAAACAATCAAATAATGTAAGTAACCTTCATGGTTCAAAACAACAAAAAGAATTCAAAGAAAAATATAATAAAGGATAATAATTAGGTTATATTCAATGAAGAAGGGTAACGCTCAACCCAGTTATACCTAATGATAAAATATGGTAAGGTAATTATCAAAGAAATAAACTTAAACAAGGGTTGAATATAAATGCCTTTATCACTTCAATGCTTCTAATTTAAGAATTTATGATCTCAATATGTAAAATAAAAGCAAGTTCTAGAATCATTTAACTATGTTTGATAACACATATAAAAGAATTAAAAGAGCTTAAAAATTTTTGAAATTAGTTTTTAGGTTAAAAAACCCACATAAAAAATGATTATATTATGTGTAAGTAATATTCAATTTTTTATTCAAATTGATTAATTCAATGAATATAATAATATGACTTATAAAAGCTATTTTGCTCTAGCTATCATCTTTTCGTATACTAATTTAAATCAATGATCAATAGTGAAATAAAGTATTTATGGAAATATTTTAACTAATTCAAGATATCAGTTAATAAGAGTCACTAACAAAAATTATAATAAGATTAAGAAAAATATTATCCCCTTCCCTATACTTCAAATTGTACATTGTTCCCAAGGTACATAATATAAACTTAAAAATAAAAAGTGAGAAAGTGGAGTGTGGTACTTGCATGAGTAATTAGATTTTTAAAGTCTTGTTGTCATAAGTTTGGGATTGTCCATTTGATATTAGATACTAACATCCTTGCAAAATATAAAGGAAAATGGATAAAAACAATAAAAGAAATGAAAATAACACCGAAAATAAATATGAAATATGAAAATATAAATAACATAAAATTTAAAACAAAACCTATCCTAATTCATGGCTTGCCTCTCATGTAACGCTTGTTTAACATCATTATCTCAATATACCTTGCACATTACCATCATCCTGGGTCTATGATTAGTGGCTTCTTTACTTCCTCTTCTTGGATTGAGGCTTCCTCCTCTTTTTCATCCTTTACTTTTGGAAGCTTATTTCCACTCCTAAGGGATTTATTCCATGTTTATTAAGATGTGTTTCAGTAGCACTAGACAGACTCCCCTGTAGTCTATTAGATAACATTCTCACGAGCTGACTAACTTTATTCACCAAGTTATGTATATAAGCCTTTGTTCTTTGATGCCTCATATTTAATTCTTGAAAAATTTGACCATCATATCCTCCAGAGTTGACTTCTTAACTTTCAACAATTATCGCTATAAATATTCAGTTAGAGCGTAATCATTCCATTTATAAGTGTAAGAGTTGCTCCACTCTCAATTATAAACATTCTTGTATAGCGCACTTTAAGGTTGTTTGTGCTTACTTGATTATCCCCACATGTAATTTGGTGCCTGATATTCATGATTGTGATGGTTATTCCCAAAATTGTCATAACATAGCTTGAAATTCAGTTGAGCTTCTAAAAATATGTAACTAAACCTTTCTTTCCAATATGGTGATATTTCCAAAAAAGATGACACATTATAACTCCCTTAAGAGTATTACCATCCTCAGCAATGATGCCAAAAACTTGATTAGCCTAAGGTTAAGGTCAATATTAATTTTATCGCAAGTGCACGACGTAGTAGTAGCTAGCACTGGTAGGTATTACTCGATCCCTTGAAGACAGTAATTACTAGTATTTACCCTTTTTCTATTATCTAGCCTAAGGAACAAATTTTTGGATTTTAATAAAAAATAAAGCAAAAAAATAAAATAAATCTAAGTTTAAACAATTATAAACTCAGGACAAGTATAATACAAAAAAATCAATGTCGTGATAAATCCACTTAAGTATCTTTGAATTATTAACCTTTTATTATCCAATCATATTATTGATCATTGGAGCATGGAAATTCCTATCTTACATTAATAGGTCTTTAGAGAGTATTAACAACAAATCCATCAGTTAATTAACATAAATCTTTCTAGTTAAAACCCCTAACATTGCTTTATCGATTTGTTAATTTTGCTATTAGGTTTGACCCTAATCTACGGAATTTATGTCTACCTATCTCTAGGTTTACATGCAAATCTTTCCAATTATGGTAAATATATCCATACAAGAAGATTTCTCAATCTCAATCATATGAATTCAAATCATGCGCTAATATTCTAAATATATTAGGACAAGAATAAAATGCATAATTGAATCACAATAAATAAATCAATATAATTACATTGAATAAAAGATTAAAACATATTGTTATCCCAAACTAGGGTTTATCACACCTAGACACTCAACAAATTTAGTTACTAAAAAAAAATCAAAGATAAAGATGAAGAAAAACTAATAGAAAACAAATAAATCATAATTCTAAATCTCACTTTCTCTTTTATTGCATCTTCTTGCAAGTTTGGTCTTGATGTAGCTATCTAGTAGATCTCTTGATGAATTCTTTATATTTTCCTTATCCCTTGATCAAAATAATGAAAAACTTGACTCTCCTTACTTTGCCTCCACTAACGCCCTTTTATAGTAAAATTTAAAGTTTTTAGGATATATACAGTTACTTACATGGGTGTGTGAAAGATCGTGTATAATCAAACACTTGAAAAGTCTTACATGAGCAATATACAGAGTCATGTATATCAAGAAACATAGGCATGTAATTCCATACCACCATAGCTAATTCTTTAATCTTCATATGTTTACAGAGAATTGTATAGTATCTATAAATGGTCGTGTAGGTCCTTAGTTGCTTAAAATCTTTGTTCTTTGCTATGATTTCATTCAAATTTTTCTCCTTTTGATCAAAAAAGGCAATTTTGACCTATTAATGCACTTGGACTAATAAGAAGAGTTTCCTTGGAATAATCTTCTGTGGAAAAAAACTCTGAATCCTATAGGCTCACTAATAACATGGCAGGTGATTAAAAGAAGGATTATGGCCAAAAGTAGGTGGTTTAGTAGAAATGATTCAACTTGTGTATTATGAAAAGAAGTTGATGAAGATAAAAATGATCTCTTTTTTCTATACAAATATTCAAAAGCAGTACAGGGTAGCATTCATCATATGATTGTAGAGAAAAATTACAAATATCATTGGGAAGCTTTGAATTAGTTCATCAACTATCCTAAACATAGAAAGTAAAATGAAATGCTACTCAAAACAACATTTGATTTGTGCTTAATTATTTATGCATTTAGTCCACAACACTTAGTGATTAAGGCTACGTAATGATTAAGATACTCATTAGTGATTAAGGCTACGTAATGATTAAGATACTCATTAGTGATTAAGGCTACGTAGTGATTAAGATACTCATTTTGGTTCATATTTAGGTACAAGTTGGAAGCATAAGAACTAAAATGGGAAAAACACATTCCTTAAGTCATCCTCTTAATGTTCAAACTCATTTGTCTTTGTGCAACAAGAAGGAGATGGATTAGGGTGAAGATTTGATAAGAAAATGGAGAATTAGCATGATCTACAAGATGCAAGGAGGTTTGACTTACACGACAGTGCATAAATTTGATGGTTTCATTTTTCTTTGGATGCATGGTTGGACACACAGCTAGTTTTTCATATGAATAGATATTTGAGCAGTCAAAGGACATATGAATCATTTTTTAAACATGAAAGGAGGTAGTAACCTCACTTCTTTAAACAAATTTCTATTCTATGTCAAATATCACAACCCATTTGACATATCTAGACCCTATTAAATTCATTTATTCCAAAAACATAAAATAAGATATATATGGCCCTATTATTTAAGGATACTAATCTCCTATATTTCATTTCCAATTATTTATTTAATTTAGGTACATTCTATTACCCACATTTTTATAGGAATAAGAGGACCATTAGAAACTATTTCCTATAAGTCTACACTTTTAGCCATTAGAAAGAATCTTATCATATTTTTCCAATAAAGATAATCACTCCATCAAAGAAAGGTGGTCTACTTATGCTTTGTCCCTCTTAGTTGAAGCATGGTGATGATGCTCTTAAATATATCATTACAATCTTTGTTATTGAATTTCTTATGTAAATGTTTTAGTGTTTAGTTAATGATCAAAAGTAGATTATGAATTTATTGTGAATGATTTTGGGTTGGAATGAAGTCAAAAATGAATTAGAAGAGATGGTTTAGGGTTAATATGTGTTTATGTAAAACGTGGGAAGTTAAAAACTGAAAAAGGTCGCAGAACACTTCTTCGGAGTATGTTTCTAGACAAGTTCGCCGCAGTGAACTTCTGGGTTTCACCGCGGCTAACTCAATTTTTCCTGCACGAACATGCTTTGGTATTTTAGGCATAAATTTTGGTGTAGTTATCTAAATGGACTGATTTGTGATTTGTTCTAAACTAGAGACATAGGGATACAAATTGTATGAGGGAATCGAGTCAAAATTCAGTCTTTATGCATTCCAATTTTTGAGATGGAAGCTGAACATAGAATTTTGTTTCAGCCTGAGAAATAGTTTAAATTGTTGAGGTATGACTTTTTGATTTCTGAACCAAATTGAATGGACTTTGGGTTATTGTTAAAGGAAATCAAGAAGGTAATCAAGAGAGGCAAGAGGAGCAAGAGGAAGGACATCCTTAAGCCACTTTTATAAACAAGGATTTCAAAGTGGGTTGCACTTTTATAATTAAGTAATAAGCCCTTAATGTTTCTTCCAAACTAAGAAAGTTTGAAATGTTTTCAATTATGTTATAAATGTGCCATTAAGGCTTCTTGAATGCTTTGATAATATGCCACATGTTTGTATATGAATTGTGTTATTGTTTTATGAAATGAATGATGAAAATGATTTATGAAAGGATATTGATTTTTGAAACGATATTATCGTTATGAAATCAAGTTTTAAAAAAAAGCCATTGAGGCAATATGTTTATGAATTGTGAAATGCATGATTATATGGGTTTGTGGCGGTCCCCTAATTTAAGTCAAGTGCAATTTGACAAAAGGCTTCTCTCGCCTACCCGCTAGTGGCATGGAGCCCCTTCATGGACTCCCATAAGTTTACGGCTATGCAAGACCATTAAGTGAGATTGCGATAGTATATTTCGTTCACAACTCCACAGGACCCTTATGGGAAATGTGTAGTACATTTTGTTTTGGATCCACCCAAACCATTTTGGATGTGCCTACGTGTTTATGATTTGTGAACAAGTTGATGAATGCATAGATCGTGTTATTTGTGAATTAGATTACATGAAGAAAATTTGAGAAATATGTGCTTATAATTCAATGTAAATTATTTCAATGGTTTTGTTTATTACTAGTTATAAATTTGTTACTCACGAGCTTTAAGCTCACCTCCATTCTCCTCTCCCTATTCAAGTGATGAGCAAGAAATTGAGTAAGTCAAGAGTTATGGCATCACTCCAAATTTGCATACTTTTGTATTTTTAAGTTAGATTTTTAGGAATTCAAGGCTTTAGCTGCATTTCAAGTTCTGCTAGTTCAAATGTATTTTGTATTATTGGTTTCGAACTCAAATGACGTATTATGGCTTGAAATGCCATTAAATCTTTGCAAAACTTATGTCTTTTATTATAAATGAAATTTGTGTTTGGATTTGTCTATGATTTTTCTTGTTTTCGTAAAGTATTCGATTATGGAAATGAGACTAAGTTTTTAAGAACTTGTTTGTGGATTTTAAGTTGACATGTAGTAAGATAGGACATTTTGGGTTGTGGGTTCTGCTATGGGGGTTTTCGTTGTGGCAAAGCCAAGAGTTCGTCACGGCGTAATTAACCCGAAGTTCTTTATTTTTATTAGCATGGTGAGTTCGTCGTGACGAAGATAAAATTTCAGACTTGCCGTGGCAAAGTTTAATCACTCTTCGTGGCTTAAAATTTTCGAAGGTTCCATGGGATTTTCCAATATGTTCTCCGTGACGAAGTCCGCTTTTGCTTTCGAAGGATTTTTCTTTTAAAATTCCAAATTCTAAGCCTTCCTCCACGCTTAAGCTTCATGATCCCATGGCCGATGTTGGGCTCCAAAAATAGGGTCCAACAAAACCTTTGGTTCACTCATCCCACAATCGTGGGAAGGTCGTCCAAGATCATGGGCAAAGTTTTGGAAATGAAATTTTCTGTTTTGTGTGATTTTTGAACCAACTAAGGATAAGTTACTTTACTTTAGTGCATTTGGACTTGATTGAGGCTTAAAATGAACTTAGTTTGATGTTGGATTAGTTAGTTAAGTGTTTGATAAGTTTAGGTTATTAATTCTTGCTATAACTTAAGGAAAGGATTCATTGATATCAATGTATCTAAATATGGAAATTATGAGTTGTTAAAGGAATAAAGGTTCTCTTATGAATACAAATGTGATCCAAAGGATATGAATAATGTATTAGGAATGAGTTAATAAGAATTTGGGAAATTGATCATCGACATCCAGATGTTGCCAGATCATCAAGGCAATTCTTTTATGGAGCATACTATTAGTTAACCTAGATGTTTTCTCACTATGACTGAATTGTTTTCGATTAACTTTTAAATATTGAACTGCTATTGATATGATTGTCATAATTTCAGAAATTGATGGTTCAAGGAGTTTAATATTTGGGATTATATTGGCAGTGCTTTCAAATTGTATATCAATATGGAAAATGTGCACTCAACTGAATGTTGAATGTCAAACTTAGATCTGATGAATGTTATAGCACCCCACTTCCACCAAGCACGTATCCGTATATCCCGAGGACATTCGATCACACACCTTGTGAAAGTGGTGTACTAGAACAATCAAATAGAACTCATTGTAACTTTTTCTCAAACATCACACGCATTTTTTGAAAAAACCAATAATCATTAATGGCCCATTTTATTTATAAACATCACCAATTACAATTGCTATCACAAACTCACACTTGATCAAAAATTAAACAAATTGTCGAAATTTCAATAATCTTTTGGGCCCATTACAAAATACAAAATGTCTTTAAGCATAATTGTTATTACAAACATAATTTATTTATACAATAAATGAAGCTTACGAAATACAATATTTAATATAAATTTTACAAAAAAATATGCAGAAGCCAACTGATCCCGACCTCTATCTTTTATCTGAATGCGATGATTAGACTACAACTTGTCTAGCTAGAGATCTCCCTGAGCCTGAAACAAATGTTGCAATATTGCGTTAAAGAGGGCTTGAGAGTGGTACAAGGCCTGGACCTGATGCAAAATACTATAGATAAGGTGAAACTGATCCGAAGTAGAATAAAAGTAGCTAAAGATAGACAAAAGAGCAACATGGATCAATAAAAGAGGGATATACGACAAAGTGTTTCTTAGGGTCTCGCCTTAGCGAGGAGTGTTGAGATTTGGTAACAAGGACTTAAGCCCTAGGTATATTGGTCAATAAGAGATCATTGAGAGGATAGGACCATTGGCTTACAGATTAGCCTTGTCGAGTGAAATGTCTCAGATATATAATGTATTCCACGTGAGTATGCTCAGGAGGTATTGATCTGATCCGATGCATGTGTTACCAGCTCAGGAGATCGAAATATCTAGTAATCTAAGTTATGTTGAGGAGTCGATCAAGATAGTAGGATATCAAATGAAATAGCTGAGAAATCGAGTAATACCATTAGTGAAAGTCCTTTGGAAGAATTACTGGAGTGAGGAAACGAGTTAGGAAATGAAGGAGCACATGAGGAGACAATATCCCCACCTATTGGAACAATCAGGTAAGAATTTTTTAGGACGAAATTTCTTAAGAAGGGGAGACTTGTAACATCCCGGTATCCTATGTTAAGGGTTAGGACCCTAGAATACAATACATGAGGTATTAATGAGAAGTTAGAAAATGCATTTCATGTTCATGCATAATATGACATACACACATGTGACTATTAATGTTTGCGCATTAAAATAATTGTACAAGCATTCATTGACATTTTTTGGGTATAATTGATTTATAAATGTGATTTTTGATATGAATTGTGTTTTATATGTATTAAAATTTGAATTGGTGTAAATAGGTATTGATTTAGAAATTTTGGCAAAATTTAGAAAATTCCTAAATTTTTGGGTAAATTTTGAACTAGAAAAAACGCCATGTGGCAGGACATTTGATAAATGGAAGTAGAATTAAGAGTCAAATGATAGTGTAAATTTTTGTAAATGACATTAGGATTTATTGACAAGTGTCATTGAAATTTGAGAGACAATTGGATTAGAAATTAGAGGCAAAATGGACTAATTATGAAAGTGGTCTAAATGGGACCATAGGAAGGTGACAAACGGTAGTGACAAGTGTCACTACCACTCACCACACAACCTTCACTCGCGTTATACACTCTTTAACCTTGAAAGACCATTTTATTATTTGTTCCTTACTTTTTCTTGTTCTCTTCGTGGCTTTCTTCTCCATCTCTTCTCTCATTTTCTTCATTTCCATGACATTTACCACCTCTATCAATGTAAGCTTTGCTCTCACCCCTCCTTGGTACTATCATTTTTATTGTCTTCTTCTCCACTAGAAAACCTAATTCTCCCAACCTCCATGATGATGTTTATGGGTTGTATGGAAAGCTAGGGTTAATTGAGATCTTGAAGATTTTGAAGCTAAATCAAGTTAGTTATGCTTTAATCTTCATGGGTATTGTTAAATGGAACATGTATGATGAGAAATTTGATGATTGATTATGAGTTTTTATATATGTGTTTTAACATGGGTTTAGTGTGATGATAAAGAGATCATGCTCTAAACTATAGTGAGTTAATGTTATTAATGAATTTTTTGGTGAATGAATCAATTATGATAATGAATCAAGAAATGAATGATGATGAAACAAGGACGTTGAAGTATGATGATGTATGTGTGTGGATGAAGAGATAAATAAAGTTATGTCTTACTTTGTGTTAAGATGAATAATAATTCATAGGTTTAAAGCTAAAGAAAAGGCTAGTGTATTGTCCTAAAATGAGAAGAATTAGGATGATAGTTTGGAGATAAGGTAGAGTTGAAAATGAAGTTAAATGTGTGCTAGAATATGTTAGATGGATTGTTTTTACTGAATATGCATCTGTATTTTGGCCATATCATGATCTGTAGATATCCAAATAAAATGGATTTTAATTTATAGTAAACTAGAAACATATGGCTACATTTTTCTGAAGGAATCTAATTTGAAATATGTCCTTAAGAGTCTTGAAATTTATCTTGAATTTGAGCATTTTGTTCTGTCGAGGTATGAGAATAGATTGTAGTATTTTGATTATAATGTGTACGATACTGAACCGACATGTTTGAATTTGATGTCATTAGAAACTTAATAAAGATAGGAACATTGTTTTAGTATAAAGTGTTATCTAAATACCTCATTTTATAGGTCAACATGGTCATACAAAACTAACCTAAAAATATGTCTTGAGAAAAACTAGAAAACTACAGGATAAATGGGAGATTAGTTTCTATCACGATTGTGACAGGGGATGCCACGATCGTGGGCAATACTTTTTCATTATAATGTTTTGATTATGCAATGGTTGAACCAATTAAGGATGAGGTATATAATTATGATGTTTTTTGGACTTAATTGGGGCTTAAAAGGAATATAATTTTGATTTAGAAAAGTTGGTTAAATGTGTGATAAGTTTTGATTGATATTGATGTTATACTTTAAGGAAAAGGATGCTTGATTTCAATGAATCTAAAAGTGTTAAATGAGGACATAATATAATGAATGAATTGTTTGATGCATTATGAATGAGATAAACTATGGAAAGAGATAGGATTTCGTGAATGATGAAATTGAGTTATAAATGACAAATTAAATGAGTTAAATTTTATGGAGTTAATGTAATCAATATGGTAGTTGAATTAGTATGAAATAAGGTCATATAATAAGATGTGAATTTGGGAAATTTTTATGTGAAATGGATACATTTCTGTCAAGATCGTGGCCTGCCCAGAAAGAGTTTCTATCACGATCATGGCCAGCTCCAAAGGTTTCTGTCATGATCATGCCAGAGACACCACGAACGTGGCCAAACCTATAAAGAAAAAGAGTTGTCTTTTGAGTAAAGTATGAGCTAATCAATGCTATGGTGTTCCCCTATAAGGTCTTTAGTTTAAATAAGTTCTTGAATGAACCTAGTTGATGTTGAATGAGGTAATTAAAGTGGAGAAAGAGTATTAGAGATTATAGAATGATCAAAAGGTGTTTTTAATTGATTATAAGATGTGTATTAAGGAAATATATTTAGGAATTCGTTATTAAACATGCATTATACATGACATATATACATGTGCCTATGGTCAAGTATTCATATGAATGTGCAGAGTAGTAATGGTACATGTATATGTTTGCATATTATAGAAGAGCACATTGAATGACGGCTTCCAAATGTTGTCAGGATTTCAAAGCAATAAGCTAACAGAAGCAAACCGTGAGTAACCTAAGATGGTCTCACTATGAATGTTTGTTTATTTAATTATGTATTGAATTATTATGTGATGTGTATGCACTGATTCTGGACCTTGAATGTCCGAGGCGTTTGATGCATGATTACCATATTTGGAAGTGCTCATTGTATATGAATGTGACGAAATAAGTGATATTAAACTTGTATGTTGAATGCTGGACCTAAGGTTCGGTGACATATGTGAATGAGAAAGAGAACATGAATGTGACTAAATGATTGATTGATTGAATATATGTGATGCACACCATTACATGAATGCACGAAAGATAAAGGTAGTTGTGACCAGAGTTGCCAGTAAAAAAGAGCTTAAAAGATCAAACATTTGTGGTAAGAGCCTAAGGATCAATGTATAAAGAGCCCTATATCCCCAATGGATAAGGGACAGTATGATAGAGCCTGGTATCTGCAATGGATATGGAACAGTGAGAAAGACACTTAGTCACAACAACGAAATAAATGAATGTGAATCTCATGAACATTGCATATACTCATTATGCATATATGTTTTGAATGATTGCAATGTATTATTGAATTATGTTGAATGAGAATTCATTCGCAGATCACTTGAGACGAGTGGTGAAGCAGTAGGATTCACTACCATTGCAAGAATTGTTTCCGAATGAGAAATTACAAATAATTCAAGGTAAGGTTCCATGGTATGTTGATATTGTGAACTATCTAGTGAACCATGAGATACCTCATAATTTGAGTAAGGCTAAACGGAGCAGGATTAAGAGTGAGTTGAAATATTATAGTTGGGATGATCTCAATTGTGGAAGTGTTGTTCTGACAAAGTGACCAGGAGATGTATTCCTGAATATGAATATGAATCCATTTTGAAATTTTGCCCTTCGTATGCCTGTGATGATCATTTTAGGCCTAATAAAACTGTTAGGAAAATTCTTGAATGTGATTTTATTAGTTAAATAATTTTTAAGACTCCTATATCTTCTGTAAAGGATGTGAATAATGTCATAAGCAGGGTAATTTATCCCACAAAGATCAAATTCTTTTATCTTCATTACATGCATATGAAATTTTTTATATATGGGGCATTGATTTTGTGGGACCATTTCCTTCTTCTTTTGGGTTTATTTACATTTTTTGGTTATGGATTATGTTTCTGAATGGGTGGAAGCTAAAGTCACCAGGACTAACGATTCTAAGGATGTCAAGTCTAACATTTTTGCTAGGTTTGGAACACCGAGAGCATTGATTAGTGACAAGGGCACTCACTTTTGCAACCATTAGTAAAAAAAATTTTAAAGAAGTACCATGTCACTCATAAGGTGTCTACAGCCTATTATCCACAAACAAATGAGCAAGCAGAGGTGTCAAATAGAGAAATCAAGTCCATTTTTTAGAAAACGGTGAGCCCAAATTGTAAAGATTGGAGTTAGAGACTTGATGATGCTCTTTAGGCATATAAGACTGCATACAATACACCGATTGGCATGTCTTCATACCGACTAATCTGTGGAAAGTCATGTCATCTTCCAGTAGAAATTGAGCACAAGGCCTTTTAGGCCATTAAGCAATGCAATATGAAAATGGATGTAGTAGGTAAAGAGAGGAAACTATAGCTGCAAGAATTACAAGATCTTATACTTGAATCTTATGAGAATCCAGAAATTTACAAGGAAAAGACAATGATTTCATGACAAGATGATTGTTAGGAAGAATTTTATGGTTGGACAAAAAGTTTTTCTCTACCATTCATGACTTAAGCTTTTTCCAGGTAAATTATGTTCCTGTTGGATTGGACCTTTTCTTGTTACTAATGTATTTCTATATGGTGCAGTTGAAGTTGAAAGCTTACAGATTAACAAGAAATTCAAAGTCAATGGTCATCGACTAAAACCCTTTTATGAAGGAATCCAAGTGGAGGAAGTGGAAGTGATAAGGTTAGAAATACCTCATTATGAAGACTAAGCAATGTGGAGTCGAGCCAAAGACGGTAAATAAAGGCGCTGTTTGGAAGGCAACCTAAGGGAAGTTGATTTCTATTTCTTTATAATTTTGCAATTGCTATTTTCCTTAAGCGCCTCATTTCTTGCATTTGATGTTACATTAGGGACAATGTAAGTTTTAAGTGTGGGGGTGAGGATCCTAGTTTGCTATTATCTTTTACGCATTTTCTTGAGTTTAATTCTTGTTTATGTAACTTTTTGGGCAGTTTTTAAAATTGAACAAACAAAATCAAAAAATTTCTTATTTTCTTTTTCTTTTTAGATTATTTAGTTATAATTAGAGTGTGAAATGACTAGAAAAATCCATGGCAACCTTACATGTATTTTTCTCTTTTAATTAGTTAATGTGCATTATTTTTTAGAATAATGGTGACTAGTGGTAGATAAGAACTAGTATGGTTTTGAGTCGTATTAGACTGACACATTCATATAAGTCTGATTGTCTTGTTTTGTGTGACCTTCATGACTTATAAATCCTTACTTTGCATTGATTATCTATTCGAGATCACATTTTTATCACATGCATTTTTATGAAAATGATTGGCATTCTTTGTTGATTACGAGCTACATTATCTAAATAGTCTACCCACTTATATGAATTTTCCTTTGTTAACCCCCTTTAAGCTTTATTAGCCTTTTATTTTGTATAAACCACATTACTTATACACCTAACCAAATACCTTATCCAAGCCTTAAAGCTAGTGGAGCAATTGTTAATTCTTAATGAATGTGATTGTACAAGAGCCTAAGTATGGGGTATGCATACATATAGGTTAGTTATAAGTTAAAATTCCATGATATGATTCATATGTTGATGTAGCTTCTATCACTTTTATATTAAAGAAAAGAAAATTGTAAGTTTGAATAAAATTTGCAAGGAGGAAATACAACCATAGTGAAAAATTGTTAATTAATAGTTATCCTCTATAAGTTGTATAGATTAGGTGTTTGAATATATTACATATGAGGAGGATGTTGTTTTAGATGGGCATTTTGTGTTATGTTCATTTGGTTTACGGTATGAGATTCATAGCTGGCAGTACGCAGTTTTGAATTAATGTCAACTTGTGCTATTGATATCTTATTCAATGTTACTTTTGATTCACTAGCTTGATGAATTTTATACTACATTACCCAAAATACATCTCACCTTACCCATACTCATATTATAACACTAGAAAGTCCTTTGATTCATCATTATGCATGTGACTTTTAGTGACGGAGAAAGGAAATGATATGCAAAGATGTGAATTGTTGTGATTATGAATGGTGTTTGAGTGTACCTATGGAAATATCTTATTTAACTACCTTTCATCTAAGTCTACCTCTAGATTACTCAGTTTCTAAGGGTGATGAATGCTGATTGATCATGAGTAGAAGCTTTGAATGTTAAGTTATTGCATTAGGTTTTGAAAGTCATTCATCTTTACTTTTGGTTATCTACTCTTAGCAAATATGGAAAATGAGTTTTGATTTGTGATTTTCATTTTGTCAATTTTCTCGAGGACGGTCAAAAACTAAGTGTGGGGGAATTTGATATGTGTTTAAATGTTGATTCGTTTGATATACTACACTTAGTGATTAATGCCTTCAAAATTCTTAGGACACTCACTTTAGCTCATATTTGATCTTAGGTACTTTTAACAAATAGATAAGCTAAAGTGACCTAAAAGCATGTCATTAAAGTCATCGTCTAAATTTCCATATTTTATTGATTAAAGAAGAGGGTTGAAAGAAGAAGAGGCAAGAGAGAATGCCAAATGAAGAACAAAGAAAGGAGAAATCTTACAGCCAAACATTGAACTACATGGGCGTGAGAAATCTCTCATGCCCATGCATCATCTCTTATGGAGATGAGAGATCTCTTATAGTTATGGGAGTGCCAAGCACGATCATCCATGGCCATGCATGGTTGTGAGAAGACCATGCACGGCTATGCATGGTAATGCACAGCGTGATAGGTTTACACAACCATGAATTCTCACATTTGAGAATTAACTAGAGAACGACAGGTGTCCTGGCCTGGTGTCACTCAGTTTTAAACCTAAATTTTACTATATAAGGAAAAGAGAGTGACAGTAGAAGGGTATGCGGGAATAGACCAAGTCGACATAGCCCTTCTTCTATTTTCTCTTGGGTTGTTTCTTCGTTATTTAATACTGACAGTGGCAATGGAGACAATGGTCTATGGTAAAATCTTGAAGATGGAGATGGACAACTAACTTTCCTAACATCGGTTAAGAGATGCAGTAGAAGCCAAGAAGCATATTAAGCAAAGTTTTGTTGTGTATCGTTTTCTTTACCTATTTTCGGATTGTTTATATTATCTTGTATAAATTGATTAGGTGATGTATGAGAATGATTTTAATGCTCTATTGAAATGTTTTTTATGAAAACCAATAGCTATAACTTGAATGTGATACATAATAATCGTGTTAAAAGTTGTATGTGGCAACCAACGGTATTAAATCGTTAAAGATAACATAGCATAAGTTAAATAATCTGAATTTATGTGATTTTTACTTAGATTGATCTATTTTTCTAGCTTTTAATGCGACTGCCCAAATAAACTTGAAAAGTTTCCTAATAGTCAGGGATAATTAATGAACTCTTCTTGATTAATTATGATCTAAGGAAAAACGGGGATTAACAGGGCTTATTGTTAGTTCACGATCAACAATCTTAAGAGAGGTGTAAAGGTGATGGTTCAACGACATTTACGAAATTGTGCTTAGGCTGAGATTAGACCAAAGAACCAAATTTGAACTCATTCATCAACTTTATCACTTTGTTGCTGTTTAATTTGATTTATTTTTATACATTTAATTTTACTTTGTCTTCTAATTTGCTACAAACCAAAAACCCCCCTGTTTTGCTTATACAAATAATTTAGGAAAGTAATTGCAATTAATCTATATGGAATCAACCTAGACTTACTGCTATCTATAGTTTAATTTAGTTACTTTGGTAATGTTATGACACGCAACCAGGGGATGAAGGGTGACAACTGCTTTAAGGGGAAGAGAAGGAAATGAATGTGAAAGTGAACGGTCTTATACAAAGCGATGAATTAAACCGTGCACTTTCCAAAATTATCTCTAATTGTAATTCTGCACATTCAAATTCACAATTTCTCTAAGATGCTTAATTTATATCATAAAATGCTCAAAAATAAAATTTCAAACCTAATTTAAAACAAAAGGTAAAACAAAATAATATCAAAATTATAGGTTGCCCCCATATAACATTTCCTTTACCGTCACTTGCTTAAAGCACTTTTTCCACTCAAGGTCGTTCAAATGAACCATGTGATTATAACTTAACCATAGGTTTCATAACTTATAACTACGCTACCTTTTTGCAATTTCCACCACCTTTCTCCTTTAGTTTATTCTCGTGAAATTATGGCTTCTCATGTAGATCCTTGCAAGTGGAGTCCTAAAGAACTTCTTCATAATATTCTTGTATCTTAATATCATCCAAAAATTTCAGAGAATTTTTCTTACCATTAGACAGTTTAAATAAAACCCTCTTATACCCCACTTTTAGGGTTAACTTACCTCTATTAACATCTATAAGAGTCTTAACGATAGCTAAGAATCGTCTTCCAAGGACAATGAGTATTTTCAAATCTTCATCTATGTCCAGGATGGTATAATCAGTAAGAAAGGTGATTTTTTCAACCTTGATAGGTACATCCTTGATTATGCCCCTAGGATAGTAAAGTGATTTGTCAACCATTTACACACACATCCTAGTTACTATTAATTCACCTAATTCCATCTTCTTGCATAAAGTATAAGATATCATATTTATACCAGCTCCTAAGTACACAAAAGCCTTGTCTGCTTTTACATTGTTTACAGTTTAAGGAATATAAAATTTCCATGGATCAACTCGTTTATGTGAAAGTGTTGTTACTTCATTAGAGCTCTCCTTGCTTGACACCTCCTTCTCCAACTTTTTAAGTTCCTCTTTATTTGATGAAATCTCTTCTAATGGTTTTGTACTTTGTGATCTTCGCGAAAGGATTTTATCATAAGGAAACTCTTCTTTAAGTATTTTCAACATGTTAATGACATAATTGAACTCTTCTTCCAGTGCTTTCTGATTGGTTCTCATAGAGTCTGAGATAGTAAGTTGAGATTCTTTGACTCGCTTCAACGTAGGGTCGTCACCAGTTTCAAAATAACCTTTAGTAGTCACCTCTTCCTCTTCTTTCTTATGGAACATTTTTTAGCAGCTCGAGTGATTGTCATTATCTCTCCTTTGGGTTTATTTTAGTTGTGCTTAGCAAACTCCCTTTAGGTCTTTACTAACACTAAATTTTAGGAACGCTTTACTACAAGTTTGATATGGATGTGTCTATTTACTAATGCTTCTCTCTTGAGTCTTGAATAAATTCCATTATCATCTTACCCATACATTGTTTCCTTGCTTGTGATGTTTGTGCTTGGAATCTAGAAGGAGGGTTATTTCTTTATTGACCTTAGTTACCTATGAGAAGTTAGGGTGATTCCTCCATCCTAGATTATACGTGTTACTATAAGGATTATTTTGGAATCTTGGAGCATTCCTTAAATAATCTATATGTTTAGGTTGATCTGATTGACAATCTTGTCCTTAGTGATCTACCTCATGCGCCTCGCACTTCATCACTCTTACTTATGGAGCCATCATGATTCTATCTATATTCTTAATCAAGGCTTCCATTTGATTCACCAGATGCATCACAACATCTAATTTATATACTCCCGATGGCTTCATGCTTTAGCTGAGCACCATTGATAGTTGTTCATAGCCCTATCTTCTATCAACTCATGGGCTGCTTCAAATGTTTAGTTATTGAGTTTCCCTCTAGCTGCTACATGGTTCGATTGCCTTATACTTTGATTGAGCCCATTATAAATTTTCTAGATTTGCATCCATAAAAGTAACCCATAATGTGGGCATCATTAGAGCATCTCCTTAAATCTCTCCTAGGTGTTGTATAATGACTCACCCTCAATTTGGGAGTATGAAGAGATGTCATTCCTTAGCTTTGTAGTCTTCATAGGAGGAAAGTACTTCAGTAAGAATTTCTCTTCCATTTGATTCTAGGTGGTAAGTGACCAGCATGCATAGAGTTTAGCCACTACTTAACTTTTCCTCTATAGGAGAAAGGAAATAGACGCAGTCTGATGGCATCATCATTTGCTCCATTTATTTTGAAGTATCACAGATCTCCAAGAAGTTAGAGATTTACGTGTTAAGGTCCTCGTATCGAGGTTCATTAAATTAGACTAACTATTTCACCACTTAGATGATGCTCGACTTGATGTCGAAGTTATTCTCTTGCATAGTCCACCTCATTATGCTAGATAAGTCTCATTTAGCATAGCCAAACATCATTCGTGGTTGGTTCACCATATTGCACGATCCCTTAGTGTCTACGCGACCTTCCAAATCCTCTATTAGACTATCTAGCTCAAACTCTCTAAGGTTAGTTTTATGACGATTCCTTTTTGTAGCTCTTTCTACCTCAGGATCTACATTTAGTAATTTCTCATTGTTACTCAGGGTCATAAACTCACCTGAAGTCCAAATTTAAAACTAAAGAAATAAACTAACTAACTAAAACAAATTAATTAACGTAAAGTAAAAAAAAATATTAAAACAAAAGTAAAGTGTTCTTAATATCACCGTCCTTAATAGCAGGACTAAAAACTTGATTGACCGTTTTTGTAAGTAGTCAATATGTAATACTGCAAGTGCACGATGTAGCTTTTGCTAGTACTGGCAAATACGGGTTGATCCTATAAGGAAAGCGAGTACTAGTAATTAATGTTATTGTATTATCTACCTGAGAAGTGATTATGGTTCTTAATTAAGGGAACTAAAATTAAGAAAATAAAATAAAAAAGCAGCATAATTAAAGCAGAGAATTGATGAATCACTGAATTAATCACTAATATCAAATAACTTAGTATTCAAGCTTCAAACCCTCATAAACCCTTAACTGATTGATCTTTTCTCATGCAATTTCGTTCTTAATCAATTAGCCTATGGAGACTCCTAAGGCGTGCTAGTAGCTGACCTTGAGTCTACTAACCACTAATCCTAAGGTTTCTAATCGAATTACTTAGGTTAAATTTTATAGGATTGTGTTATCATATTATGAATACCTTTATTAAGTTTGACCCAAATATGTAAAAAAAAATTCATCCTATCTTTTGGGATGCAATCATCTCTTTCTAATTATCATAAATCTACTCAAACCTAGGATTCATCAATCACTACATATGAAATTAAATTAAGGTATAATAAACCATATTACTAGACAATAATAAAACAAGTAATTGGATTGTAATAATCAAATAGCTCAATTGCTTTCACAAAATAGTCAACATAAGTTTTAGTGTGAAATAGGATTCATCTAGCCTAAATATTAACAAAAAAATTAGTTACACATTGGAGAACACAAAATTAGATACACATATATAGAAAACTGAATTGAAAATAACAGAATCATAATTCCAAATCTCCCTGGTTATTCTCTATTATGTATTTTCATGATGTAGATGTCTAATCTTGTGTTTTGAAGGATCTGTCGATAAAAACTTCACATCTCCTACTCCTTAATCTCCAAATTGCCTCTAGAATTGCCTTTGCACTCTTTAGAATGAAGCTTGATGCTTTCTCCTTTAAATTACCTCCAAAATGTCACTTTTATATTGAATTTTATGTTTTTGGGTTATGCAAGGTATCTTGCATTGATGTGCATCAAAAAGTGCATAATTAGAATTCACCAGATATCATGAAAGTGAATGGCCATAGGAAAGTGCACGAGTAAATGCATGGTTGTGCATCCTTTATATAGTTCCAATTCTTTGCTTTACATCATGTTTTTTTTTTCTGAATTCTTCTCCTTTAAGTCCATGAGGGAAATTGTCATATGTATACATACTTGAGATGAATTAAGTACCAAATGTATACAATTGCATAAAATATCAAGAAAATATATCAAATATGGGCATAAAAGCATAGTCAATTATGCATCTATCAATCATACAAGAAGATAAGGATCTAACAACACTACCATTTAAGGAACTTATTAGATTTATTCTTATACATAAAATGAGCCTCTAAGAGACATGAGAAAAAATTACACTTCCAAAGACAAAGAATTTGGTAGTTAAAGGCTCAAAAGGAGAATTAAGTAAAGAGGAAAGGGCATTAACTAGTGAAAGCAATGAAGAAGATGCTGCCTTAATCTCTAAAAAATTGAAGAAATTCTTAAGAAAGGAAATTCTATAAAATAAAAGAGTTCAAGGAAGATAAAAGTGATTTAAAACATAAATCCTCTAACATTATTTACTTTGAATGTAGAAAACACAGTCATATAAACTGAAATTATCCTCTACTAAAAGATATTAAGAAGAATAAAAGTAACTGTAAGAAGGAGAAAAAGGACAAGAAGAAAGTAGTTAAAGCATCATCTTGGGATGACACAAGGGAATCCGAAAATGAGCATTTGGAAGAAAGATAGCTTACTTTAGTTTAATAAATGATGATAAGGTAACATCCAAACCTAATTTTTATGACGGTGATATTGATTTAAAATATGATGAATTAGTTAAAACTTTAGAAATCATGAGTAAGAAAAGGAAGAAATTATCTTCCAAACTCAAGAAAGTTTAAATGAGTATTGGCATCCATATCTAAGCATACACATGCACATTCCACATCCATTTAGACTAATACTAAAAATAAGCATCATACTTTCATATATGGCTTACAACCTAGGCACAGAGTTCAATACTATTAAGGGAAGAATAAGCATAACTTCTGTGATAACATCAAAGAAGCATACATCAAGCTTTCATTCCTATTTGACATCATACACAAAATCGTGGTAGCTCATTTCACTATACCCTACCAAACCATTCAACATCTTTTGTAACACCCCACACCCGACTAGACCCGAACCCGATATCGACGGTGATATCCGAATTCGTGCCTTGCGAGGGTCGCGTGTCACATCACTTCACTCAACCAAAAATCGGTATAAATTTTTTTTTTGAAAACATCTTATCATTTATCATTCATGTGGGCCCACTTTTTCTTTTTAAACTAAAACATTTTGTTTACTTAATAGAAGACAACATATCAGGAACAGAAAATCAATAGCCAACATCCACTTTATTTTGTCATTATTTAATACAAACACAATGAAATGAAAAGT
>JANQBM010251303.1:0-21730 GCA_025594535.1 Erythroxylum domingense | reverse complement strand
GGTTATAAATAAAATGGGCCAATCTGAGTATTCAACTTTCTGTACTTTATGGTCATCGATTAAAATGTACTATGTTTCGTGTTCGGTTTAAGTAAACAAAATGTTTTAAAAAAAACAAGTGGCCCAAAGTAATGATCATTGATAAGAGTATAAAAAAAATTTATACCGACTTTTGTTTAGTGAAGTGATGTGACACACCATTCTCGCGGAGCACGGACTCGGGTATCACCATCGATATCGGGTTCGGATCCAGCGGGAGTGGGGTGTTACAAAAACAACAGCTTGAGTACTTGACTGTGGATTCTATTGGCCACATCTGTTTAAGTACGCTCAAGCTTTCGTGGCACAATATGGTCGTTGTCAAAGAGTGGGTAACATCTCCAAAAGAGATGAGAAGCCTTTATCCAACATTTTGGAAGTCGAAGTTTTCAATGTGTGGGGAATTGACTTCATGAGTCCTTTCCCATCCTCTATAGGAAACACATACATTTTAATGGGAGTTCACTATGTACTTCACTAGGCCGAAGATGTGGAATCTCCAACTAATGATAGGAAAGTTGCGCAAAAATTCATCAAGTGGATATTCAATTGATTTGGAGTGCCACAAACAATAATAAACAATGAGGAATGCGTTTTTTGTAATAGATCTTTTGATACTCTCCTAAATATAGAGTCCACCATCGACTTGCCACTCCTTACCATAAAAAACGAGTGGATAATTGGAAGTCATAAATCGGGAACTCAAAAGAATTCTAGAAAAGATGGTGAATAGTTCTAGGAAGGACTGGGCATTAAAGCTAGATGATGCCTTATGGACTTATCAAATCACTTTTCAAACACCTATCGGAACAGGACCCTTCTGACTCATATATGTTAAAGCTTGTCATTTGCCTGTGGAACTAGAACATTGAGCATATTAGGCAATGAAGTTTTTACATTTTGATTGTAAGCAAGCAAGTGAGAAATGAATTCTTTGACTAAATGAAATTAAAAAGTTTCGTTGCAATGCATACTAAAATGCTAAACTTTATAATGAGAAGTTAAGAGATGGCACGACTCTCATCTTAAACAGAACGAATTCAAAGTGGGAGATGCAGTTTTGCTATACAATTCGAGGTTGAGACTGTTCTCAAGAAAACTTAAGCTGCGATTGAGTGGATCGTTTACGGTCACTCAAGTCTTTGCCCATGGAGCCCTCGAATTAGAAAATGTAAACATAGAAATCTTTATGGTGAATGGTTGTTGTTGCAAATTGTTTCTAGACGGAGTGATCTCGAAGGAAACGGAAGTAATTTCTTTCCTTTTGGAGATCTGAAAGCACTTCCTAGGATGAAAGGTCAAGCTAATGACCATAAATTAGCACTTTCAGTAGTTAGATGTTTTTTTGGAATTTTAGAATTAGTTATTTCTTTTTTCTAATCGAAGGGAATGGTGTGGAAGGCAAAACAATGAGGTGATCATGAAATTATAAGTTGTGAAAGGACCTTGAGAGTGAAATTAGGAAAGAAGCAAAAATCGGGAAATAATGTAGGAATTTCCGAGTTGGGCCAAGATTGTGGCCTTCGGCGAGGCAATTAGGGAACACACTATTCTTATGCATTTTTCTCCCAGTTTTACCCCTCCTATGCCCCTAACCTATATATTTACACTCACCCTCAATTTTCCTACATATATCATTCTCTAACTCTCTCTCCGAAATTAAGAAGCCAATTCCCTCTCACTTCTCTCTACAACCATCCTTAAAGTCTTTATCTCTCTCTAAATTCTTTACAACTCTCCTTCCAACTGGATCAAGAATTAAGCAAATGGTTAAGCACGTGCAACTAAAATGTAAAGTTTAATTGTCGAGTTGTAGATAAAGGAATCAGGTTGTAAAGTATAGAGTACTTTTTCAGATTTACTCAGAAGAGGAAGGTAAATGCTTCCAAACCTTCAGTCTTAAAAAAATTATTGTGCTCAATATTTGGATTTTAACATATTAAAAAGCATTGGTTTTGGTTTGAGAGAACGGGTTAAACACTAGGGGGAAGAGTTCACTGGGCAAAATTTATGCACTTTAATTATGTCATATACGAAGAACTCACCATAGAATTCTTCACCTCCCTCCAATATGAGCTTAGTAACCCTAAGGATCTATGGTTTCGTTGCGGGGTTAACCCTATAAGTTGAACTATAAAATTTTGTGAGAAATCGGGGGATTTCTGGAATCAACCATGGTGGACCAGCATGATGACTTCCGTCACACACGTTATTAGACCGAACTGACTGAGCTGGAGAATTTTGATGCTAAAAATGCCCATAATAATGTAATTCATAGTCCCAAACACTTTGTTTTACACAAGTTTTTATGTCAAACTATGTTTAACAAAATAGAAAGTAACAAGTGTTCAACGAAGGAACTTTTTATATTGTGGTGCATGGATCATAACTTCCAATTTTGAACCTCCACCCACATCTTTAATGCTATCATTGTTACTATGAGAAAGAGAAGCAATAATCTAAGAATGGGGTATTTGGTTAGGGCTATTGTGGAATATTATAATGTTAATTATGATAGACTAACTGTCCATCATCTTAAGTTCCTTAACACTCGTCACTTGACGAGAGTTGAAATCTTGAAGTCCTATGATATGGAACTTTGAGACATCAATGCAAAATCTCATGTTAAGACTAGGGCAAGATAGACTAATTTAAGCTCGGTGACATCACAAGAAGAAGAGAAATCAACCAGTGAAGAGTCAGGAGAGGAAGAGACAGTTGTAATTTCAAACACTAACGAAGCTATTGCAGAAAACACTAAGGTGTTAACGGAGATAGTTAAGGAAAAAGACACCAACATTAAGACAATCCAGGCATCTATAATCACTTCGTTGCTTAATGCTTGGAGATCCCAACTCCAACACCATCATCATCACCACCTCAATCACAATGACAAGCCTTTATGCTCTAACCCTTATCTTTTCATTTGTCTTTATTTTGTTCTTATATTTTCGTATTATTTTGTTTTGATTCCCACCTTGCATGTTATTTGTCTTTCTCACATTAAGAAAAATGTGTTGTCCAAGTGTTGGGAGTGTCACGTTATGTGCATTATATGTTTTTATTTTGAGTGTGAATTTTGCATATTATATGCTAGTTTTGTTTAGGTTTGCATAATGTGACTCGTGTGAATGTGTTAATGGCTAGGACTTAACATAATCGATTTAGCTTTAAGTATAGTCTTTTAGGTTACTAAGATTTTTTACTTGTAAAATTAGTTTCCTAGGTTTCTTTAGTTAAATATGCATGTTAATTAGGATATGATGACAATTTGTTCACCCTAGGAATTTGACACATTCATTTATAATTTTAGGTCAATCGAATAAGTAGCATCATTAGTATTTTTCATGAGAATGATTAGCTAAAGAAATGAGGTAGGCAGGAAAATATTTATAAAAGATATGTGTGTTTTTATTTAATAAATAATTACTCTACTAGCCCTTTTTGAAACAAATCAGGTTATGAATAAAACTAGTAGCTAGTTGAGAATGTGATATAGTTGAGTAATCGAGGGACATTTATCACAAATGTTTACCTCCATGTCAAAAGACTATAATGACATTCCAACCAAGACACTTAATAAAAACATGATCTAGTTAAGTTACTGAGGGACATTCATCACAAATATTTACCTTTGCATCAAAAGACTAGGTTCATATTAATGAAAATTAAAAAAACATTATGTTGTTTGATAAATCCTACCAATCTTTGTGAATAGCATGACTTCTCATGAAAAGCTACTTAATAATAGTTACAATTTTGATTGACTAACTAATTACCAATGTATGTTTGTGAGTGATAGGAGTGAATGAATTTGACAAAAAGTCTTGATTAGTATGTATATTTTGTCCAAAGTACTTAGATATAGATTTCATAAGTTAATAGGTTAGAACAACTTGAAGGATTGTGTTTGTAGTTAAATTTGTTTTGTGAAGTTCAAATGATTGTACCATTATTGCATGTGTGTGTTATTGTTTAGTGTGTTTATATTTTTTTTGTTTTTTTTGTTTAAGGAGAAGCAAAATTTCAAGTGTGGGGATGTTGATAGTTGTAGGTTGCATGATGTTTTAGTAGGCATTTTAGTATTTTTCAATTGTTAATTAATTGATTCATACATGTTTAGGTTTAAAATTGTGTTAGTTGGTTAAACATTTTTTTTTTGAATGTTAAGTGGGTTAAAACATGCTATTAAGCTTTAATTTTGTGTCTTTGAGGTGCTTTGATGTGTTTGTTAGTGTTTGAGATCAAATATCAAAGAATGGAGAAGATTTAGAGGAAGCTTGGTGGAGGACCCAGGGCCACGATCTTGACGGGAGATGATTCGTGGCCTGCGCAATGACAAATGTGAACCGACCTCCCAAATATAATTTTTACGAGTTATTTTGGACTTTTGAGCCTAGGTAGAGCCTAGTTTTTACCCCAATTAGTAAAGGACTATATAAGACAAGAGAAATAACCTAAATGGGAGAACCTCCATTTATCACTTTGGGAAAAGCTAAGGAAGAGGAAGAAGGAAGAGAGAGAAGTTGAAGCTTCTGCTGCTGCTTCAACCTCCAGTCCTCCTAAGTTATCTTTTCTTCTTTCCATCTTTTATTTTGTTCAATTGATGTATGAGATGGAATTGGTAATGTGAACCTTGGTTTAAGAATGTTCTAAATTTTTTTAGGGGTTTATACTTGATTTAATTTTAATCTAGTTGTTTTTATTGTTAATGATGCTGGGTGTTATGATTATTTGTTATAATTGTAAGCTTCAGTAATAAATTAAGACAGTGAACCAAATGCAAAATTATTAGTTTGGTTAATGAAAGTTAAACGATCTAGTAGACCATAAAAATAATCAAATTAGTAATTATACAAAGAGATATCTCATTTAAGGACCTAGTTGTTTATTGGAACGCTTAAGAACTAATTAGGTTGTGGGTGTTTTGTTAATCGAAAGAGTACATGTTCGGTAACTCAACTTAAATAGGGTTTATGATTTAGGGTTTAGTGACTGCAACTCGAGAGAGACTAATTCACCATTCAAAAGTCTAGGATCGACATTGCATTAACATAAAAGTGACTAAGTTAGCATTGATGATAGGATAAATCCTCTTTTTCATAATTTGTTAATCTTCCTTGTTTGAATTTCAATTGACAATTAGTAGTGCTCAAATTTGATTTCTTGCATTAATTTAGAATTCTCATTTCAATCACTTTATATTTGATTGTTTACTTTTCTGTTTAGTTTTTATTTTCATTTTAATTACATTTTTAGGTCTTAGACAAATTAGGATTTGATTAGTTCACTAATTCCTTGTAGGATCAACACCTCATATACTACGCTACAACCCATGCACTTACAGAATATTAAGGGCTTTATAAGATTAAAACTTGCTTAACACCAATGGACTAGTCACATGTATATTATAGGCTAGTCGATCTACGAATAACATCCTATCAAACACTCCCCTAGTGCAAATGTATGAAAGAGTGGAACCAGGATCTATCAATTTATGCATATCATGATCAAATAAAGAGAAGGTACCAGTTATAACTTTTGGGACATCCTATTACTCATCAGCCTTTATAGCATATGCCCGTGCTTGATCGGTTGATGTCGTAGGACGATCAATAGACTCAGATACTGTGCTCAGAGTGGCCCTAGACTAGCCTGATCCACCTCTACTTCTACCTCTTCCTCTAGATGCAGTAGGTGCATTAGATGCCCCTCTTCTCCCCTAAGATGCACTAATTTGTCCCAAGCCTTGTTGATAATTAGTTATTAGGTGATCCATATCCCCACATTTAAAACAAGTCCTAATAAACCATATAAATTTTCCCCAATGTATCCTGGTATAATGTGGGCACTCTGACGGTCCATCTCCCTGTCTAGTTGAAAACCTTTACCAGTATTAGATGTTGACTGCTCCTAATGTCTTCCTTTATTAGCTGGGCTATAGATTGACTTTATTGGGGATGCACCCTGTGAGTCTCGGGTTCTCTTACCTAAAGATGAGCCACTTCTAGAGAAACTCCTCTTTTGTGCCCTTTTTCTATTAGTTGTATCTTGCTTCTCTATATAGCTACTTCAACCAACTGATAGTATCTTACCTGTTATAGAGAAATTATTGCTAAATACTCTTTGATGCTATCATTCAATCCATCCTCAAATTTTTAGCATTGAAGGGCTTTTATCAGAACAGACTCTGGAGCATACCTGCTGAGCCAGTTGAGCTCCTTTTCATACTCAGCCACAGATAGGTTTCTTTATCTCAGATTCAAGAACTGCTTCCAGTGAGCCTCTCTATAATCTTCTGTGAAATACTTCTTTCTAAAGCCTTAGGTAAAGAACTCCCAAGTTAGAGGGCAGTTGAGGATGTAGTAGAACTAATTTCCACCAATCATAGGTTGCTCCTTATAAGAGAAAGACAGCATAGGTAACCATTTCTTTGGGTGAACACTTGATCTTATCCAGATTTGTGTCTACTCTAACCAGTATTCTGCTTTATCTGATTCATTTAGGTCATGCCCATAAATTCTCCCACCCCATGTTTTCTCAAAACTTCTATGGGAGCTTTAGGCGTGGTCATTCTATCCATCAATCTCAACATATCATGGGAAAGCTTTAGAAACATCTCTCCAAGTTCTGATAGTATCATTATTTCATCCTTTGGAGGCTTAGGAGGACCTAAAACGGATTGATCTCTTCGTACCACATTATTAGCTGACTCCTCCTCAGCTTCATGAGGTCTTTCCACCTTTACGATCTATAAGAAAATGGGGACATTTGCATTAGGCCAACAAAAACACCAAACTATACCGCCTAAATCGAGCTTTGATGCCTTAAAATGTAACACCCTCTATACAGAACCTATAACCACCTACACACATGGCAACCAATTTTTTGTACATAAATTCATGGAATACATTTCTATTCAATGCTATACATATGCACATTACAAAATTTCACATAACTTAACATTATCATTTAAAAGTAGTATTACATCTTTACATTTATATGATTTCCAAAAGAAAACATTACGATTTCCTTCATTACAAGTACAATCATCCTTTAAAAAAAACATTCCAAAGATACTTTATTTATAGCTGTTGGCCTTGGTCCCTGCAGATGTTCCCCGTGCCTATCTCCTAATATTTGGACCTAAACAAATCAACGCCCATGCTAAGCTTGAGAGCTTAGTGGGGAAGCACCTAGTTTGGATGACCACTCACAGCAGTCATTTGCTAAGCACACTTTCATAAACATCACAACTCATATAAATAATGTGGCATACTTAATCAAATTATGTAATGCAAACATGCTTCAATGTGTTATTCATATACTATAAATTCACTTTCATAAGCCAAATATTGATGTTATTGATACATATTATCAATATAAATGCAAATGCTCATCAATACCAATTATTTATGTTGTAATGTTGTATTTCTTATGTATAACCATTAGGCCTGCACATTCCCGTGAGTATGGATAATGGGAGTTGTAGATATCCAAAGATATCAAAACTGTTGATACCCAAAAGTGTAAAACTGTGGATACCTGAAGGCAACAAACCGTGGAGACACTATAGTCACAAAATGAAGACAACATTATTGTTAAACTATAGCAGCTGCACTGTAACCCTATAGGCATGCCTATCTATCCACCACCAAGACAATCGAGTAGGTGCTATAACATTTCCTTTAACCATTTTCCCATTTCATAATTCATCATATGATATTCACTTGAAGTCATAAAATCTGTATTGAAATGTTTGTACAAATAATTTATGGGCAATAAATATTCGTACAAATAATTTATGTACATGTAAATTGTCTTTAGCATACATTATGCTCACTATTAAATTTCAATGTTTAATCACCCAATTCACATGTGGTAAGTCCTATTTCATTTATTTCTAGGTGTTTGAAAAGTTTTATACACATTCTAAAAGGTTTGACAAGATGTGGTAAAAAAATGAAATTTAAAAACAAGTTCATGATCATGAAAAAAGACCCTTCTCTAGGGTCATGATCATGTCTAAAGTGTCACAGTCATGATAGAAGAGTTTTATACTGGGTCACAATCATGAAACCCATGTCATGATCATGACAGAAAATCTATATGTTATGTCACGATCGTGATAGACACTCGCCATTCATACTTCAAGTTATTCCATAATATGCTTATAGAAAAAATTTGAGTTACTTTTTAGTTCTTCTGTAAATTGTTTCCCTATGTCTCTAATTTCCAAAGAACTAAAAATAAAGCCATTTGGAATTATAAATCATAAGATATAAACTAAACATCACAACCTGCTCCAAAACATGGGCAGCTTCAGGTCACAAATTTTGATCTCAATTTCTAATGTCATAAATCCAGAATTAAGTTAGTCCCTACTAGAGATTTCTATTTCTATGTCTTAGGTTTCATATTCAACTAAAATCACCTAATTTATAGGTCTATAGGTTGAGTTATGACCTAAACAATGAGACTTGTTCAAACAAACCAAAGAAAAAAATATCACTACAAGATACTCTCTTATCATATTCAACCAATTCCATGAAAAGTAACATCAAAATAACACCAACGCACCATCCCAGAAACCATTCCTTATCCGAATGAATCTTTGTATTCATTAAAAAATAAACACAAAGAGAAATTAAACTAAGTGTAGTTCCAACCTTAAAATTGGCCAACTAGTTCTTCTAATGTCTTTCCTTCCCTTCCTCTTTGTCTTTGCTCGAATCACCAAATAGAACCAGCACAAATACACATCTCGATCCCAATTCCAACCTTATAATTACAAATTTTCATAAACAAAGATAAATATGAAGAGATTTCCACCTAAGATTAGCTTGATTCCTTACATGAAAAATGATGGGATGAAAAAGATAAAGTAGACAGAAAATGAGAGAGGAAAAATCTAAAATTCAAACTTTGAAATGTCATCCATATCTCCTCTCCATATGCCTATTTTATACACTTTCAAGACTCACATTCATGCTTAATTCCTATTAGACACATATGCTTTATTCTTATTAGTCACATATGCTTTAATCCAATTAGTCCATATGTTGACTTTAGGAAAATTGATCATTCGTCCTTCTTGTTCCTTTAATTCCCATATTGGCCTATAATCTCATTAATGAATTTCATTATCATCCATATTTCACGTCTAAGGATGTATGTCCATGCGAAAATGAGCAAATTACCCATTTACCCATGTCTTTTACATTAAGTACTATTATGTCTCTTACTATGCTTAAATGCTCTTAATTTGTTATGTTCACTTCTTAATATTCCCTAAACATGCTATAATACTTTTATGGTGTATGTTGGGGCCTTATGAATGAGATTGAATCAAATTTTCACCATTTCTATAAATGTCTGAACTTTTGTTTAAACCTAAATTTGGTACATTTATCTCAAGGTATGTCTAAATGTGGTCTATTGCCAATGGCAACTTTTCTATCTTAAAATCTACAACAGACACAAAACTCAAGTAAAAAGTCGAAAGAAAGAAAGCCACAAAAATTTGAAATCAAAATTAGAACTACGCATAAAGACTAGATGACCATCAACTCCATATAAAACTCAGCTCTAATCCATTTCCAAAAGGAAACATGTAACCCAATACACACATCTAAAGAAGATCAAAAATATTAGTGCCCAACAATAAAGAAGAAACGAAGAAAGCTATGAACATATTAGAGGATAGGGGAGATACGTGGAGGATATAGAAATAGTGACTATGGCAGAGGGCTGAGGATGAGGAGCAGTCAAACAAATTAGCAAAGGATGAACAATGTTGGCTAGCGAGGAAGAGCTGAGGAATTTAATTTCAATTATGTTATAGTTACCACATGGGCTACCTTTGATATGAGGAAACACGGGGATAACATCACCAAGGTACGTAGCATTGTATACACTAGTGAATCGAGAAAGGCACCTCTCGTTGTGGCTCTTAGGCTCATGAAATATTTGACCGATAAGCCTTAATAGAGCTACATCATGGGTTTTTAACCTATATACCATACAAATGGTTTACAAAACAAATCATCCATTAGAGATCAAATATAAACAAAGATTGACTATAGTTTAGATTTCAGGTATGCTAGCTGAGAAATAGGCCTTTCTCCTCTGTATAGGCATTAATTCTCAAGGCCTACCATTTAGAAATCTAAAATGTCCATTCTTTCCCGTTTAACAAAGACCTCAAGCAGGATCTATAGTCTAAGACTTTACGATACACATAATCCTCATAAAGAGGCATACGTAAAACATACTTGTCTTTCTGTATGATTATGGCTGCATTATTCAAGAATCAAACTTTTAGGAGAGAAAAAAGTTTAGAAAGAAGCCGTAGGATGAAAAAAACACAATATTTTTATTGATTTTCTTCTCTAAAAACCTTTAACAACCATTTCGAACTATAACATACCATCATAAATTGATCTAAGCAACATAAAGATCTATTGAGCGATCTTTACTTCTTTCTAGACCATCTGAACCACTACCCAAAGACCACCAAGCCTACACTATGTACATCTTTGGAACAATACCCAGATGATTTTACCCTATTAGAATTGATTTCTCCTACTGAAGGATAATGGACCTTTATAGACCAATTTGCTATTATAGGTTTCAATATCATGGTTGGTGAAGTTCTATGTCCTCCTAGCTTTGAGCCTAGAAGGCCACCTAGAATCGAGTTCAAAAGAATTTTTGAATGAGGATAAATTTCTACAAACCTAAATTCTAACACTAACATTGGACCTCATCTTCCTAAGTAATTCCAAGATGCACAAGACCCATGGCCTCCTGTTTAGACTGATACAAAAAAGTGACAAAAACCTTTCTCAATTCACTGGTGTAAATAACATCACATACTTTAGCGATGTAGGTAGTATAGTTGCTCTGAACTCTATTTGAGGAGCTTTGTCTTTCCCAGTAGATGTAAACATTTTAATTTTTAGTTTAATATATGATGGTGATGGGTTAGAAGGCTTTGAAGGTTTAGAATTTCGTGATTTGGTTGACTAAGGTTTAGTGGAAGCAGGATGGATATGCTGCCCAATCAAGGGACAATTCATTTTGAATACTTTCTTATATTTAGTAGCTTCAGAGTAAGTTAGAGAGGAATAAATGAGTTGAATGACTAGAAAAGTTGTCGGATAAGATCCATAAATATTCTTCAACTATTCTGTCTACATATTAATCTCCATTCTTTAGAGTAATTATTTCACCTTTCAAAGTTCTTACTCTTTATTGGTAAAATTAGGTTTAAAATACTAGTTGTCAATGTACATAATAAGATCAACATTAAGTTGAGCCATCTGATCCTTTAAAGATTTGTATAATGTTTGGATTTACAAGGAAAATATATTTACTCGTTGTTGAATATATTGAGTTTGCTAACTAAGGCCATCAAGTTTAGAATCAATACGATGAAGAACTTTGTTTTCGGCTACAATATTGTTAATATGCTAGTTAAGTACTTCATATAAAGGATTGGAGACAATTGTTCCTCGAGAAGTGATTCCTATAGCTCGTATATAAGGACTAGAAATAACCTTATTATGTTCATCAGAATTCCACTACAAAGGAGGAAGTTCATCCTCATATGGTTTGACCATTATACAAAGAATGGGAGTGGGAGTAGGAATAACAGTAATAGATGGAATAATTAGTTAAGGTTTATTAGAGATTGACACTGGATGGAACAATTATTCCTTGACAATAGATTTGAGTAATTTGCAAAGATTTCAAGCTCTTGGCCTCATATTTTTAATCCCAATCTATGGTTTAAAATCAGGATCATGATTATCCTATTGATAGGAGAATTGTTAAAGAGGTTGACAATGATAGATTTCTTTAGGTTGCTATTTCCTTTTGCTCTTCTTCTTCCTTTGTCGATTATAAAGCTCATTATCATCACTATCTGATTCATAATCCAGACATATTTCACAATTTGGTTCACATATGGAGTAACCTCACAGAGTCCTGAGCATAGGAGGAGTGGTGGTGAAGAGTGGCCATAATGTCTATAGGACCTTATTTTGCTATAGTGATTTGGATCTGGACTTGGAGTCACTCAAACAAGGTGAGGTCATCTAACTTGATATTGGAATTAGGGGTAATGGTAAGGATAAAACTTCTATTGTTGAGGGTCATTAACAGAGTATCAACTAAGTTATTTTGGTAATTAGTGTAGGTAGTATCAAGAAGAGAGATTTGAGTTGTAACCAAAATTCCTTTTCTACTATGGAGAGTAAGAATAAGCCAAATAGCTCCAACAAAAAGGAGCATATGATTATGCTCTCTCCCAAGAGAGATAAGTTCCTTTGGAATTTCTAACTTCAAATATTGTTATGTTATAGTAGATTTCAACCCACACTGCTCTAAATGGGAACTTTGGATTATTTCTTTAACCTTTGGATGATAGGTAGAAATAATAGTTCTTATACTTTTTGTCCAAGAATGGTCATAGGAGTAAATACTATACGGATTGACTAAAGGTAATGAAGTATTAGAAATATGAAACTCGGTAGGGAGATGTGTAATTTCTATAAGGTGTTTAATTTGATTGGAAAGACTACGTTTAACATTAGAAGGGAGGTTGGCTATAGAAAGAGTTAAAGAAAATTGAATAGGGTCACTAAGTAAAGAGTCACTTATGGCTAAATGAAACTCCTTACTTACTCTCATTTAGAATAATGTAATCACAATCAATAACACTTATGGCTTTGATACCACACAGGCTACCTTTAATCAGAGGGCACATGAGGATAACATTATCAAAGGACGTGGAAAAAAAAAATTTCTACTCACAAAACTTATGAAGTGAAGCTAAGGTGAGTTGATATATTTCCTCAATAGATATATCCCTTATATCTCGTTGAAGTGTGACAATAGTTTGTTGTAATTCAGGACGTAGTTCATCTAGAAAGGAGGAGATGAATGCATAATAAAGGTTGATATCATTGAAGCCATTAAGAAGATAATAATGTTCCGTCATACGTTGGAAATGCTTTTGTAAATCTTATCTTTCTAAAGAACAACATTTCATCTCAAAATATTCTTGCATGATTTATTTATCAATGAGCTAGAAATCATCAGTAAACTGTTTGTGAATCACACTAAGAAGTAGTCCAGCAAGTGTTACTTGTTTGTATTAAAGTCTGCGATAGTCATCTAAGCTTTGCCACTATTCTTGTAAAGTTCTAGTGAACCGAGAAGTAAACTCAAACAAAATATCCCTTAATGGATTATTTGGTTTAGTCATTTCTAAATCAATCTATGCTATAAATTCATGGAGACGTTCACGATATTTCTTTTGTGAAAGATTGTCAAAGGTAAACCTTGAACCTAAAGTAGGTCTAGTTAGTGGTACCTATGGTGGTGGTGGTGGTGAGGTTCTGAATGGTTCAGTTCCTATTGATTCAGCTTCACTAATGTTAGGTTCAACTTCAATTGATTTAGGCAGAGTCATTATATTCTGAGTGAGATTAAATAAATTAACATATTGTTTAGACTCTTCTGAAGATGGTTCAGATATCTTAGAAGATTGCTTAGATATATTAGAATGCTCAAATGGGCATTCATCAGATAAAATAGATGCAGGTGCTAGAGTTACTATAAACTCTGATTAAGGAGCTTTATCTTTCCCAGTAGATGTAAAAGTTTGAGGTTTTGGCGGTGAAGAAGGTGGGGTTTTGATTTGCAAAGGTTTTATCCATAAGCTAGTAGGTTCTATAGGTTTAGTATATAATGGAAATGGGTTAGAAGGCTTTGAAGGTTTAGACTTTTGAGATTTGGTTGACTTGGGTATAATGAAAGTAGGATGGATATGCTGCCTATTCAAAGGACAATTCATTTTGAATACTTTCTTATAGTTAGCAGCTTTAGGGTAAGTTGGAGAGGAATAGATGGGTTGAATGACTAGAAAAGTTATAGGATAAGCCCCATAAATAATCTTTGACTGTTCTATCTGCATATCAATCTTCATTTTTTAAAGTAATTCTTTCACCTTTCTAAGTTTTTGCTCTTTATTGGTAAAATCAGGTCCAAAATACTAGGTGTCAATATATCTTCTAAGATCAACATCATGTTGAGCCATCTGATCCTTTAAAGATTTATATAATGTTTGGTTCTATATCGAAACTGTATCTACTCATTATTGAGTAGTCTATGTTTGCTAGCTAAGCCCATTAAGTTTAAAATCAATACAACGAAGAACTTTGTTTTAGGCTACAATATTGTCAGTATGCTAGTTGAGTACTTTATCTAAATGATTGGAGATAATAGTTCCTTAAGAAGTAATTCCTATAGCTTACATATAAGGGCTAGAAATAACCTTATTATGTTCATTATAATTTCACTGCAAAGGAGGAAATTGCTCCTCATATAGTTCGACCATCATATAAAATGGGGGCGGGAGTAGGAATAATAACAATAGAAGGCATAATTTGTTGAGGTTTATTAGAGATTA
The DNA here is from genome assembly GCA_025594535.1 of Erythroxylum domingense. Classification (NCBI taxonomy): domain Eukaryota; kingdom Viridiplantae; phylum Streptophyta; class Magnoliopsida; order Malpighiales; family Erythroxylaceae; genus Erythroxylum; species Erythroxylum domingense. The sequence continues at coordinate 7,212 of JANQBM010251303.1, read as the reverse complement.
ACTTTGGATGGAAAAAATGTTCCTTGTCAACAGCTTTGAGTAATTCTCGAAGATTTGGAGGTCTTGTCCTTGGATTTTTAATCCCAATCTATGGTTTAGAATAAGGATCATGATCATCCTGTTGATAGGAGAATTATTGGGTTGGTTGACAATGATGGATTTCTTTAGGTTGCTATTTCCTTTTGTTCTTCTTCTTCCTTTGTCAATTATAGAGCTCATTATCATCACTATTTGACTCATAATTCAGACATATTTCACAGTCTGGTTCACATATGGAGGGATTTACATCATAGGCAAGATGTCTACAATGATGGCTAACATAAACCAGTTTTCTATCAGGTTTGAAGTAATGGTTTGGAGGTCCATCTTTTCCTTCTTTATGTGAGAATACTAGTTGAAGCATCAAAGTAGGACCAAATGTAGTCGAGGGTCCAGGTTGAGCTTCATTAGGCCTAGCATAGATGGATTTTACTGTTCCATCCTGTCTGAGAGTAGGAGAAGGGGTGGTTTGGAAAGAATGATTATGAGGAGCATGAAACACTTTTTGTTTGTTAGTGATCTATTTAGTTGGCATCAATTTTTCAAGCTCCATTAGTGGTAGTTGCTTCAGAATTTGTATGATAGTAGTCTGATTATAAGCTCTATTTGCCACCATATACAAAGCATTCAAAATGGAATTTGGAAAATTTAGATCTACGACAAGATTTTCAAGTGGTAGATCGTTTGGTGGTGAAGATTAGATTTCAACCAACATTGCTCCAGACGGGAACTTTGACCTTTGGACGATGGGTAGAAAGAATAGTTCTTATACTTCTTATCCAAGAATGGTCATAGGAGTATATAATGTAGGGACTGAGTAAAGTTAATGAAGTAGATGGGAAATTTTTACAAGGAGTTCAATTCGATTCGAAATAGTACATTTAACATTAGAAGGGATGTTAGCTATAGAGAGAGTTGAAGAATGATGAACAAGGTCCCGAGGTAAATAGTCAATAATGGCTAAAGGAAACTCCTTACATACTCTTATTTGAAATAATGTAATCATAGTCAATAACATTTATGAATTTGATACCACATGAGCTACCCTGGTCAAAGGGCATATGGGGGTAACATCACCAAGGTACGTAGCTCTGATATCAACTCACCTTAGCTTCACTTCACATGATTTGTGACCAGCAAAAGCTTTTCAAAAACATGATTAAAGGCGGTCACCTATTGAAAAAGTCTTGCAGAAAGCCTTACTTGATGATCAACTGCACGGAGAAAAAAGATTGTGAACGTCGCACAAAAAAGAAGCAACATAATAGAAAGTTATTCTATAAGAAGTCTCACATATCCCATATTTATTATGAAGGAAATTCCAAATCCTTCAGAAGAAAGAAACGAAGCTAATTTGTCAAATTCTTCAAAAGAAGAAATTCTTAAGCAAAGAAGGTATATCGATGCTTTATTTGTGGCAAGTCAAGACATTATGCTTGTCAATGTCCTAATAAGATGAAAAGGGATTTTAAACTATTGGATTCATTGAGGCTATCATGCCTCTAAAAGATAATGGAAAAATTAAAGATTTCATTGAAGAATAATATAGTGAGGATAAAGAGACCAAATTTGCTCTTCTAATTGTTTCTTTTGAAGATGATTCTGAATCCTTCAATTCTTCAATTTTGACGACACTAAAGATGACATGTTATATATGGTATAATAAAAATGTTTGAAGGTAGACTCTTGGCCTTTCACTGTTCCACGACCTTATGTCTATATCCAATTGTTGTAACAAGAAAAATATGAAAAACCAATCAAGGTTATTGGATATATGGATATTAGATCATGCCAAAGCATTATGAAGCCCAACATATTACCACCTAAAGCATGGATATCTCATGATGAATATTTCATTGTTGCTGATGGAAGTTCTTTTGAGAACGAGCTTACCACAAAGAAGAAAATATGATCCATTTCTTCCCTGAGTATGTGGTTTGGACTAAATTTCTTGGAAGCCATCTACCTGGCCCAAACATTTTGATTGGCATGGATGTTTATTTTAAGGCATCTCCCTACCAAATCCTACTTATAGGGATTAAATATTGCTCAAATTTTAGTTCTTATACTGATATCAGAAATGCGTTTGAACTTATATAAGTAGCACCTCGTTACAAAGCCCTACAAGATCAAGTTTTGGAATACTATCCTAAGAACCATACTCAGTTCTCATATCCCCATCCATTATGGAAAAATCCTCACTTTTTCATCCATTTACCATTAAAAAAGAATGAGGATATCAATCCTACGAAGGTTACTCATCTAGGCATGAAACCTGACGATTTGAAATTAGCCCAAGAAGAATGTTCGATTCTCCCCTAATAAGGATTGATAGAGCCCATAAAATCATATTCTACTTATTAGGCTTTTTATATGAACAAAAGATTATAACAAAAGTCTGTAAAAGGAGGTTAGTGATTGATTACAAACCCCTTAATGCTTTCTTGCTAGATGATAAGTTCCCACTACCAAAGATTAGTACTTAAGTCTTGTTTCTCAAAAAAGCAACAATTTTCTCCATGTTTAATTTAAAAACAGGATTTTGGCAATTAGGCATTGACCTCAGGAAAAAAAAGACAACCTTTTGTATTCCTAATGCCCAATATAATAGGCTATAATGTCATTTGGACTTAAATTTTCCCCTTCACTATTTCAACAGGCCATGAAAAAGATCTATGAGTCCATTCTCTCTAGTATCTTAGCTATATTGATGACATACTTCTATACTCCAAATTCCATGAAGAAAACAAGGCCCTAGTCCAATATTTTTTAGGTTATACAAAACAACATAGGATTATACTCTTAGCCTGGTCCATATATAGCCAGCGAACTATTGCACTTCTGAGATGAAAATCTCAACATTAAACAAATTCAACAATTCCTTGGAATTGTTAACTACATCATAGATTTTATCCCCCACTTGGCTTATTATACATCTCCTTCATCAAAGTTGCTAAAGAAAGATCCACCACCGTGGAGTAAAGAACAAACCAACACTATTCAACATTTAAAGCAAATATTTCAGAATCCAACTGCTTTAAAGATTTATGACAAAGGCCAGCACATTCTACAGATAGACACTAGTAATCATTATTAGGGTGTTGTCCTAATTGAAGAGATTGATAGAAAAAGAAATTAATATGGTCATGCCATTGGACAGTTCAAAGAATTAGAAAAGCGTTACCATTCCAACAATGAAGAGATTTTAGTAGTAAAAATAGGCATTGAAAAATTCAACTTTTATTTCAGCCCTTACCACTTTGTGATTGAAATGGATAACACAACTTTTCATAAGATTCTCCAGCCTAAAAAGAATACACTACCAGACATCCATTTGCTTCGATGGGAAAAATGGTTTTCCTACTATAAATTCTCCATCCGCTATATCAAAGGCCATCATAACATTCTTGCAGACTTCCTTTCTCGGCCTCACAAACTAATTCAGTTTCTCTCTCCCTCACTCAAGAAAGCAATCCCTTTCCTCGTTCCTATCATAGAGTATCCTCTGTGTGCAAAGATCAATAAGTCCTTTCCTCCCATCATAAAAACTTCTTTGAAGACCTTAGATGACATTGCCCTGATCCTTGGAAAAAGCTTATTCTACTACCTCCTTATTCTCCTCACCACTTTGAATATCCCTCTATATCCATGTTATTTTGATATCGTCTCTCCTTATCACATTATCTACTATCTCTATGATTCTCTTTCTAAAACTAGTATGTGGCATCATTGGGCTTTATTTACCCTCTATGCTTGCCCAATTTCTCTCTCACAACTGCTTTTTTATCAACACCTTTCAAATCCATCCAATGCTGGCTCCTTTCTCTTAACATTTTTAGAATGATTCTAGCCATTGAAAAAATGATGCCTCCATATTGGGCAAATTGTAAATAAGTATAAGTTATGGGCTAATCCTGTCTTTTAACAAAATTTCAATTCTATTTTCATCATTCATCATCCTTATAATCTTACTGGTTATGGTTATATTTGCACCATCAACCATTTCCAACAGTGGCATACCAACATAGATTGACCCAATCTATTGAGAGATCTTTACTTCTTCCTAGAGCATCTAAACCACTACCCAAAGACCTCCAAACCTACAATATGCACCTTTTTGGGACCATACCTAGATGATTTTACCCTATCAGAACCCATTTCTCCTACTGAAAAACATTGGACCTCTACGAAACAATTTGCTACTATGAGTTTTAACATTATAGCTGGTGAAGTTCCATATCCCCTTGGCTTTAAGTCTAGAAAGCCTCCTGCATTCGAGTCCAAAAGAATGTTTGAACAAGGAGAAAGTTCTATAAACCCAAAGCCGAATACTAGCACTGGACCATCTTTCATAATTTTTCCAAGATGCATAGGATCCACCCATAGCCTCCTGTTTAGATTGATACGAAAATTAATAATTTTATCCAAGCTATGAAAAAATATGACCAAGAAATGGACATGATAGATTTCGATAATGGTAGTGGTGACCCAGGTTCTCTCACTGCACCTCCTTGCTAGAAAGATTCCTTCTTATCTTTCTAGCATATTATTATCTTTTAGGAATATTATTAGGATCCAGTGTTTCACAATAATTCTTCTTTTTACTTTTTCTTTTGTATTGTAGTATGCATTATCATACTATGGGAATCTTTTCCCTAAAGTTTTTTTTATCTCCATTCCGTTGCTGAGTCTATACAAGCAAAGCTTCTCCCTCTATCCTTAAGAAAAAAAGGCATATCAATGCTTTATTTATGACAAGTTAGGACATTATGCTCGTCAATATCCTAACAAGAAAAAGAGGGATGTTAAACTATTGGATTCCATTGAGGCTATCATGCCTATCCAAGATAATGGAAACATTGAAGATTTAACTGAAGACCAGTTCAATGAGGATGAAGAGACAAAATTTGCTTTTCCAATTGATTCTTTTAAAGAAGAGTAAGAATCCTCTAATTCTTCAATTTATGACGACACTAAAGATGACCTGTTATACATGGTATAGCAAAAATGTTTGAAGGTAAACTCCAGGCCTTTCATTGTTCCTCGACCTTATGTCCATATCCAATTACTTCAACAAGAAAAATATGACAAACCAATTAAGGCTATTGGATATATATATACCGGATCATGCAGAAGCATTATGAAGCCCAACATATTACCACCTAAAGCATAGATATCTCATGACGAATATTTCACTGCAGTTGATGGAAATCCAAATTCTTTTAAAATTTGGCTTATCACATAAAAAAATAGGAATCCATTTCTTCCCTGATTGTGTGGTTTGGACCAAAGTTTTTGGAAGCCATCTACCTGGCCCAGACATTTTGATTGACATGGATGTTTATTGTAAAGCATCTTCATTAAAAATCCAACCTATAGGGATTAAATGTCATGCCAATTTTAATGCTTATACTAATATTAGAAATATGTTTGAACTCACACAAGTACCATCTCTATATGAAGCCACAAAAAGGAAAATAGGGATCTGTTTCTTCCCTGATTGTTTGCTTCGGTCCAAAGTTCTTAGAAGCTGTCTACCTGGCCCAAACATTGTGATTGGCATGGATGTTTATTGTAAATCATCTCCAATACAAATCCTACCTACAGGGATTAAATGTTGTCCCAATTTTAGTGCTTATATTGATATCAGAAATGCGTTACAACTCACACAAGTAACACCTCTATACAAAGCCCTATAAGATCAAATTTTGAAATATTGTCCTAAGAACCATGCTCAATCCTCACATCCCCATCCTCTATGGAAAAATCACCACTTATTTATCCATTTATCATTCAACAAGAATGAGGATATCAATCCTACGAAGGCTACTCATCTGGGTATGAACCGTGGTGATTTGAAATTAGGATGAGAAGAATATGCGATTCTCCTCTAACAAGCATTGATTGAGCCCACAAAATCAGATTAGCCTTGTTAAGCTTTTTATAAGAACAAAATATGTTAATAGAAGCACAGAAAAAAGAGGTTAGTGATTGATTACAAACCTCTCAATGTTTTCTTGCAAGATGGTAAGTTCCCATTGCCAAAGATTAGTACTCAAGTTTTATTTCTTAAAGAAGCAACAATTTTCTCTAAGTTTTATTTAAAAGTAGGATTTTCGCCATTAGGAATTGACCTTAGGAAAGATACAAGACAACCTTTTATATTCCTAATGCCTAATATCAATGGACAGTAATGCCATTTGGACTCAAGGTTGACCTTTCATTATTTCAACGGGTCGTGACAAAGATCTTTGTGTTAAGTCAAAAGGACTTCAAGATTATTAATTTTGGTAACAATCAAATAATCATAATTTTAGAAATAAATGAACTATTTTGAGAAGTGTGTTAAGTTTGCAGAAAAACACAGAAGAAGTGGAAAACAGAGAAGAAGTGAAAACAGAGAAGAAGTGGAAAACACAGAAGAAATGAAAACACAGAAGAAGTGCAAAACACAAAAGAAATGCAAAACATAGAAGAAGTGGAAAACACAAAAGAAATGAAAACACAGAAGAAGTGGAAAAAACAAAAGAAGTGCAAAACACAGAAGAAGCAGAAAACATAGAAAAAGTGGAAAACACAGAAGAAGGGCAAAACACAAAAGAAATGGAAAACAAAGAAGACGCGAAAAACATAGAAGAAGTGAAAACATAGAAGAAGTGCAAAAAACAAAAGAAGTGAAAAACACAGAAGAAGTGCAAAACACAGAAGAAGTGCAAAACACAGAAGAAGCAAAAAACACAGAAGAGGTGAAAACATAGAAGAAGTGGAAAATATAAAAGAAGCGGAAAACACAGAAGAAATGAAAACACAGAAAAAGTGGAAAACACAGAAGAAGCGAAAAACACAGAAGAAGTGAAAACACAGAAGAAGCAGAAAACACAAAATAAATGAAAAACACAGGAAAAGAGGAAAACATAGACGATACAAAGATGAAGATATGCTAGTACGTCAGACAGTTAGTTAGTTGGAGTTAGTTACAGAACTCATCTGAATAACGGGTTCTACAAGAATCAAGAAGCAGTTATCAAGAATTAAGAAGCAGTTGGAGACTTAGGCTAGATATACTAGTCGTAGTCGAAGATTGAGCAATCTTTTGAGCTTTCAAGTGTTTACTTACAAAGAAAAATTTTGTATTCAAAAGTGCGATACTAGAGAGCAAACTCTACTGTAACA